>JAEIFV010001116.1:0-90729 GCA_018904265.1 Lordiphosa collinella | reverse complement strand
ATTGACAAAATGGAAGTCGAGTTGCCCCCAAACCATTTTTTCTAAAGTATTTTTACCGGATTGTTCGATACGTCTTTGTCGACTCTTTGTTGAATGCTTATTGACTCTGAATGCTTACTGACTGATTTTACAGAATTGATCTGATGTCTTCGTATTCTATGCAACACTACTCCGCTGCCGGTAAACGCCGGCAGAGACGTCGGAACATTATGTATTACTTAGCTCGAGAGAGAATATTATATCTAAGAGGGCCGTCCCAGAAATGGCCGACCTAGCTCAGTAGTGTTGGAAAATGATCACAAAAAATATTAAAAAGGGGTAATACCGACTATTAAAAGCTTAAGTTTGAAGTTTGGTTCCTTTACCTTGGAAAGTTTTTTTTTGGTCGATTTTAATAGAGAACATTTGTTATTGATTTGCAAACATGGACAAAATTGGTCATCGTTATGTGATACAATACTTTCATATAAAAGGTCTTAGTCCAACCAATATTAAAAAGGAGCTGGATTCTACCTTACGTAATTCTGCTCCCTCGTTTACAACAACAAAATATTGGGTGGCTGAGTTTAAGCGAGGTCGTTTGAGCTGCGAAGATGAACATCGTAATGGGCGTCCAAATCATGTGACCACTTCAAAAATGGCAGCCAAAATTAAAAAGTGTGTATTGAGTGACCGGCGATTGAAAGTACGTGAGTTAGCTGAATGTGTAGACATTTCAAAAAGAGCTGTACTTCGGATATTGACCAAAAAATTGGACATGAAAAAGTTATGAGCAAGATGGGTGCCGCGTTTGCTGTTCCATCATGCCAATGCGCCGGTTTACACCTCTGCCGTTGCAATGGCTAAAATTAATGAACTAAAATTTGAATTGCTACCTCACGCCACTTATTCGCCAGACTTAGCTCCCTCTGAATATTTCTTATTTCCAAACTTGAAAGACTGGCTCGGAGGAAAAAGATTTGGCAACAATGAAGAGGTGGAGTCCGAGGCTAATGCCTATTTTGAAGAGCTTCACAGTTCTTATTATGAAAAAGGTATCGCTTGGAAAAGAGTATCGATCTAAAAGGATCCTATGTTGAAAAATAAAAAAAAAAACAAGTAAGGGAGCTGCAGTCGAGTGCCCCGACTACAAATACCATGTTCCCTTGATTTCGTGTGTTTTCCATTACATACACACACACTTACACATACGCACAATCCAATATACACACAAACGCATGCGGCCGCGCGCGATAACTGACAATGCAAGAGCCCCCTCACTTCCACATGCAAAATTGATTCGTATATAACTTCGGTGTTTATTGTCCTATCTTAGTGATCTTTTCAGAATAGATAGATATTGGGCCTTACTTGGTATATGTAAAGTTTGGAAGGTCTATCTTACAATTTGTGGCTCTGACAGTTTTTTGCGGGGAGGGGGAGGAATTTTCCAAATCTGAAACAAACTCGTTTTGTGGCTCTAGTTCTTATAGTCTCTGAGAAACAAACGTTTATACGGACAGACGGACGGACAGACGGACAGGGCTAAATCAACTCGGCTGTTGATGCTGATCAAGAATATATATGCTTTATAGGGTCGCAAATGCTTCCTTCTACCTGTTACATACTTTTGCACAACATCATGATCCCCCTTTTCCCATTTTCAATGGGAACAAGGTATAAAAATTATAAATTTTTGTTTTAGTAGTTAGGTCGGCTATTTCTGGGACGGCCCGCGTATATATATAAAACAAAGTGGTTTTAGTTGCACCACTTATAACTCAAGAACGGCTGGACGGATTTTCAAGATCTTTGACTTGTTGTTGTCGCTTATAAAAAGTATTTAAATAAATGGTAAAAAAAACGGTCCATAAGACCTGTAAATAGCAGGTGTACTCAAAGCGGATATTGCTAAATCGACTCGGCTGTTGATGCTGATCAAGAATATATATACTTTACAGGGTCGGAGGTGCTTTCTTTTGGGTTTAACATATCCTTGCACAAACTTAATCTATATTTATCTTGTTCAGCTCCTCCTTCGATGCCGTCTTTATCTCGTCAAGCGTAGCGTAACGTCGTCCTTTCAGTTTCTGATAAGAACACAAATGCGAAAATCAAGAGATGAAAGGCGTACGAGGTGAGTTAAAAAAGTATCGCGAATTTTGTGTTTTTTCAAAAATTATTTATTTATTCATGAATATCTATTTTGTCCCCTTCAAAGTAATCCCCATGAGATATTATACACTTGTGCCAACGGTTTTTCCAATCTTCGAAGCACTTCAAAAAATCATTTTTTTTATCTTGTTCAGCTCCTCCTTCGATGCCGTCTTTATCTCGTCAAGCGTAGCGTAACGTCGTCCTTTCATGGGCCTCTTCAGTTTAGGGAACAAGAAAAAGTCACAGGGGGCCAGATCTGGGGAATACGGTGGCTGCGGCATCATTAGTGTGTTGTTTTTGGCCAAAAAGTCGCGCACAAGCAACGATGTGTGAGCAGGGGCGTTATCGTGGTGCAAAAGCCAATTTTTGTTCTTCCACAAATCCGGGCGTTTCTGGCGGATTGCTTAGCGCAAATTGCGCGTAACTTGCAGGTAATATTCCTTATTGACCGTTCTTCCCTGTGGCAAGAACTCATGATGCACCACGCCCCTGCAATCGAAGAAAGCTGTCAGCAAAACTTTCACATTCGACCGAACTTGGCGCGCTTTTGTCGGTCTTGGTTCGTGCGGCAGCTTCCATTGAGATGATTGAGCGTCATAACCATAAACCCACGATTCGTTACCAGTTATGGCCCTCTGGAGCAAATTTGGTTCGTCGCGGACAAAGTTTAACATCTCATTAGCAATGTTCATGCGATGCTGTTTTTGGTCGCAATTGAGCAATTTTGGTACGAATTTCGCGGCGACCCGTCTCATGCCCAAATCATTGATAAAAATCAAATGGCACGAGCCAATCGATATGTTTAGGTCCTCAGCAACTTCTCTAACGGTGATTCGACGATTGGCCAATACCATTTTCTCCACTTCATTAATTTTTTCGTCTGTTGAAGTGCTCGGGCGTCCGGCACGCTCTTCGTCGTTCACATCTTCTAGGCCTTCTGAGAACATTTTGTACCACCGATAAACGTTGCTTCGGTCTGTATGCCACAGTCAACATTCGGAATGCATCCGCGCACTTAATTTCGTTTTTCACACAAAATTTGATACAGGTTTTTTGATCCATTTTTTTGAATAGGTAAAAATCGAAGGCGATCCAAAACACGTGCAAGCAAAGCAGCTGTCAACAATTAAGTGAACATTCAAAATGGCCGAGCTTGTCGGCATAAGTGAGAGACATGAGTACCAACATAACGCCACAAAAAAAACGAAATTCGAATATACGTAACCCGCGAAAATTCAAAATTCGCGATACTTTTTGAACACACCTCGTAAATAAAACTGTTTAACCTGACTGACTGACTTGCGACTCACGCGAGTCCTAGCAACAGGGAGACCAACGTACTATCCGTACAACCGCAGTGGAACTCCGACCTGCTTGGACTTCTACCTCTACAAAGGGCTGCCAGACCACCTCCTTGAGGTACACGAGGAATATAAGCTGTCCTCCGACCATCTCCCCGTTCTGGCAACATAAAGTTTGAGTCCTCAAACAGCTCCAGTCAGAAGCCGAATACTGCTCCCTGGATCTGACTTGCCAAGCTTCCAGGAGGAATTGAGCGACTCACTCCATCTCAACATGGAGGTGCAAACTCCGCAGGATGTCGACGACGCAATCACCCTGCTAATGGAAAAAGTCAAATCAGCAGCTGCCAAAGCAGCTCCACAGGTGACACCTCCCACTCTCACATCACGGGGAATCCTGGTTTTGACTCCAGAGGCTAAGGGCATGAATGCGCTCAAAAAACGATTGCGGAGGGAATATGCAAGGACTCACGATCCAGCAGTTGACAGACTCTATAGGAGGATCTCAAATCGGGTGAGGAAGATGCTAAGAAAGAGGCAACGGACAAAATGCTAGAAGAAGCTACTCCAAACGAGGACTCGAAGTACGCTCTCTGGAAGCTCACCAGAAGGTACAAAAGGCAGGTGCAGCCGAAGTTCCCGATCAGACAACTTGATGGCACATGGGTCAAACACCCTCAAGACCGAGCTGAAGCCTTTGCCTCTAACACCTAGGAAAGGTTTCAGCCATTTTGCACTGCCTCGACGAAAAGGCTCCAATTGGTCAAAGAAGCACTGGACGTCCCTCTTCAAATGGCGCTACCTGTCAGGCCCATGACATTTGAAGAGGTGACGAGCGAGATAGCCTCACTCAAGAACAACAAGGCACCTGGTGAAGACGGAGTCGACAACAGGACAATAAAGCTTTTTTGCTGGCAAAGCGATATTATTTCTTTTGCTCCTCTTTAACTCAGCCCTGCGCCTCAGCTACTACCCCAGTGCTTGGAAGAACGCCAACATAGTCATGTTGCATAAGCCCGAAAAGCCCCCAAACGAGCTGGACTCCTACAGACCTATAAGCCTCCTCCCAGCATTTGGCAAGCTGCTGGAGAGATGCCTGTTAAGGAGAATCTTGGAAAACCCAGCATACCCAAGTTCCAGTTTGGCTTTCGCTTAGGCCACGGAACCACAGAACAGCTGCACAGAGTGGTCAATTTCGTCCTTGAAGGATTTCACGCCAAGGAGTACGTTGTGGCAGCGTACTTGGATATACAACAGGCATTTGACCGCGTCTGGCACGACGGCTTACTAGCCAAGCTAAAGGGAACGCTCAATCCTCAACTCTTCTTGATGGTCAGATCGTTCTTATCTGACAGGACATCTAAAGTTGTCCAGGATGGCCTTGCATCCCAGAAGAAGAGGATTCGAGCAGGAGTACCTCAAGGCAGCGTTCTGGGACCAACCCTATACAGCCTGTGCAGACATGCCAACCGCTGTGGACAACCCGATTGAGGAGACACAGGACCTCCTAATTGCAACTTTTGCTGACGACACGGCTATTTTGCCTTGTGAAAGTTGTGTCTACTCGGCAACAGACGCGCTTCAGGAGTACCTGAAAAGGTTCGAAAACTAGGCCTGTCGATGGAACATCTCCATTAACCCAGAAAAATATGTCTCTGTCACTCTGTCTAGGTGAAACTTTGGGGATTGGATAGACGCTTGCCCGGAAGGTTTTTAACCAAAAGAAATGGACGGAAAATGGTGCTCAATCTGCGAAATTTCAAAAATTATAGCGTTCATCCGGATGCAATGCAACTTTTGAGGAATGGTTGGAGAATTAGTGGAAAATGTTATTTGTTGGCTGATCTTTATCAAATTGTGTTTGTAAGCTTTAAGGGGGCACACCTAGTGTGAAATTTCAAAAAAATCGATTTTTCTTTTTTTCATATTTCGGTAGATTACACCTTTAAAAATAACATATTAAAATTTCAAATCGATATCTCAAATAGTTTTTGAGTTATAGCAATTTAAAGAGCAGCCGCTCGGCAGCTAGAGAGACGATCATTTTATCTTTAAACGCGTTTTTCTCGAAACAGCATTTTCCGAATTTGCTGCAGTGATTACTCAAAAACAAATGATCCGATCACTATCAAATTTTTTTTAAATGTTCTATATATAGTTCTCCGTACAATGACCTATCGGTTTTTGATTTGATCAAAAATCGAATTTTGGCAGGCCAAAAACGACCAAAATTTTGGGTAAAATTCGACTTTTTTTTTTAAAACGCCGCCATATTGTCAATTTTTGAATTTTTTTTTTTATCGTAGGTCATTGTACAGACAATATTATCTAGTTTAACGAGAATTTTTTTTTTAAATTTCATCCACGGAGAAGGCCGGAATCACTGCAGCAGTGAAGGAACTTTTTTTTTTCGCGCCGTTGGAGATCGACTATAACTTAAAAAATATTTAATTTTTTTCTTCAAAAATTTCACTGTATATTCTTGAAACATGTATAAATATATTCTTAAAATTTTGAAATAATTGATAAAGTAGTTTTTTTAATAAAAATTCCCAAAAATCACCTTTTTTTAGGCCATCACACTAGGTGGTCTTTTTTTTAACCGCGGAAGGGGCATAAGATTTTCTCTGGTTACGATGTATGTAAGATACGGTCAAATATTTACCGATTTTGTTAAACCCCCCCCAAAAGGGAAAAAAAAAATTAATACTCTTATCGGTTAAAATAGCTTATCTGACGGCGGCGCAGCGAAGCAAGCCGGGCTACTCTGCTAGTCATCTCTCTATATATAAAATAGTTTGTCCTGACTGACTGACTGACTGACTGATTGTATACTGCTCGCACAGCCTAAACGGTAAGAGCTAGAGGGCTGAAATTTGGACAGGAGTTTCCTTATGTGGTGAAAGTGCGTACTAAGACGGGGTTTTGGAAAATTCCACCCGGAAAAGCCGGAAAAGCGTCGGGAAAGTTTGTATGGGGAAAATTTTATTTTTCATCCGATTGACTTGAAATTCGGTTTGTAAGCATAGTATGCAAAATAATTGGACACGTGTTTTCCCGATTTCGGAAAATCGGCCCACAAGGAAAATTCTCGGAAAATTCGATATGCAAAAATCTATTTTCCATCCGATTGACTTGAAATTCGGTTTGTAAGGATAGTAAGTGAAATAAATTGAGATGCCATTTTCCGATGTTGGAAAATTTGACCTTAGGGTCGGAAAATTCCCGGAAAAGCGTCCGAAAAGTTTCTATGGGAAAATTTATTTTTCATCCGATTGTGTTGAAACTCGGTTTGTAAGCAAAGTATGCGAAATAATTGAACACGTGTTTTCCCGATTTCGGAAAATCCGCCCACAAGGAAAATTCTTGGAAAATTCGATATGCAAAAATCTATTTTCCATCCGATTGACTTGAAATTCGGTTTGTAAGGATAGTAAGTCAAATAAATTGAGATGCCATTTTCCGATGTTGGAAAATTTGACCTTAGGGTCGGAAAATTCCCGGAAAAGCGTCCGAAAAGTTTCTATGGGAAAATTTATTTTTCATCCGATTGTGTTGAAACTCGGTTTGTAAGCAAAGTATGCGAAATAATTGAACACGTGTTTTCCCGATTTCGGAAAATCCGCCCACAAGGAAAATTCTTGGAAAATTCGATATGCAAAAATCTATTTTCCATCCGATTGGCTTGAAATTCGGTTTGTAAGGATAGTAAGTCAAATAAATTGAGATGCCATTTTCCGATGTTGGAAAATTTGACCTTAGGGTCGGAAAATTCCCGGAAAAGCGTCCGAAAAGTTTCTATGGGAAAATTTATTTTTCATCCGATTGTGTTGAAACTCGGTTTGTAAGCAAAGTATGCGAAATAATTGGACACGTGTTTTCCCGATTTCGGAAAATCCGCCCACAAGGAAAATTCTTGGAAAATTCGATATGCAAAAATCTATTTTCCATCCGATTGACTTGAAATTCGGTTTGTAAGGATAGTAAGTGAAATAAATTGAGATGCCATTTTTCGTTGTTGGAAAAATCGACCGTAGGGTCGGAAAATTTCTGGAAAAGCGTCACAAAAGTTTGTATGGGGAAAATTTGTTTTTAATCCGATTGACTTGAAAGTCGGTTTATAAGCTAAGTATGCAAAATAATTGGGCACGTGCTTTCCCGATTTCGGAAAATCCGCCCACAAGGAAAATTCCCGGAAAATTCCCGGAAAATTCTATATGCAAATCTCTATTTTTCATCCGATTGACTTGAAATTCGGTTTGTAAGGATAGTAAGTGAAATAAATTGAGCTGTCATTTTCCAATGTTGGAGATTTGGCACTAGGGTCGGAAAACTCCCGGAAAAGCGACAGAAAAGTTTGTATGGGAGAAATTTTTTTTTTCGGTTGACTTGAAGCTCGGTTTATAAGCAAAATATGCGAAATAGTTGGACACAATTACGATAACGATAGCGATGACGATAACTATAATGATAACGATAACGATTACGATAACGCTATAGATAACGCTATAGATAACGATAACGGTATCGATAGCGATGAAGATAACGATAACGATAGCGATGAAGATAACGATAACGATAGCGATGAAGATAACGGTATCGATAGCGATGAAGATAACGATAACGATAGCGATGAAGATAACGATAACGATAGCGATGAAGATAACGATAACGATAACGATAACGATAACGATAACGATAACGATAACGATAACGATAACGATAACGATAACGATAACGATAACGATAACGATAACGATAACGATAACGATAACGATAACGATAACGATAACGATAACGATAACGATAACGATAACGATAACGATAACGATAACGATAACGGTAACGGTAACGATAACGATAACGATAACGATAACGGTAACGGTAACGGTAACGGTAACGATAACGATAACGGTAACGGTAACGGTAACGGTAACGGTAACGGTAACGGTAACGGTAACGGTAACGGTAACGGTAACGGTAACGGTAACGGTAACGGTAACGGTAACGGTAACGGTAACGGTAACGGTAACGGTAACGGTAACGGTAACGGTAACGGTAACGGTAACGGTAACGGTAACGGTAACGGTAACGGTAACGGTAACGGTAACGGTAACGGTAACGGTAACGGTAACGGTAACGGTAACGGTAACGGTAACGGTAACGGTAACGGTAACGGTAACGGTAACGGTAACGGTAACGGTAACGGTAACGGTAACGGTAACGGTAACGGTAACGGTAACGGTAACGGTAACGGTAACGGTAACGGTAACGGTAACGGTAACGGTAACGGTAACGGTAACGGTAACGGTAACGGTAACGGTAACGGTAACGGTAACGGTAACGGTAACGGTAACGGTAACGGTAACGGTAACGGTAACGGTAACGGTAACGGTAACGGTAACGGTAACGGTAACGGTAACGGTAACGGTAACGGTAACGGTAACGGTAACGGTAACGGTAACGGTAACGGTAACGGTAACGGTAACGGTAACGGTAACGGTAACGGTAACGGTAACGGTAACGGTAACGGTAACGGTAACGGTAACGGTAACGATAACGGTAACGTAACGGTAACGGTAACGGTAACGGTAACGGTAACGGTAACGGTAACGGTAACGGTAACGGTAACGGTAACGGTAACGGTAACGGTAACGGTAACGGTAACGATAACGGTAACGGTAACGGTAACGGTAACGGTAACGGTAACGATAACGGTAACGGTAACGATAACGGTAACGATAACGATAACGATAACGATAACGATAACGATAACGATAACGATAACGATAACGATAACGATAACGATAACGATAACGATAACGATAACGATAACGATAACGATAACGATAACGATAACGATACGATAACGATAACGATAACGATAAGATAACGTAACAACGATAACGATCGATAACGATAACGATACATAAATAACGATAACGATAACGATAATAAATAACATAAATACATAACGATAGATAAATAACATAATAAATAAGATAAATAACGATAAGATAAGATAAGATAAGATAAGATAATGATAAGATAATGATAATGATAATGATAATGATAATGATAATGATAACTGAATCTGTTTTTGAAATACTGGGCTTGACAGCGGCGAAGCGCGCCGGGTGATACGCTAGTCTATATATATAAAACTGTTTAACCTGACTGACTGACTGACTGACTGGTGACCGTCGCACAGCCTAAACGGTAAGAGCTAGAGGGCTGAAATTTGGACAGGAGTTTCCTTATGTGGTGAAAGTGCGTGCTAAGACGGGGTTTTGGAAAATTCCACCCGGAAAAGCCGGAAAAGCGTCGGAAAAGTTTGTATGGGGAAAATTTTATTTTTCATCCCATTGACTTGAAATTCGGTTTGTAAGCATAGTATGCAAAATAATTGGACACGTGTTTTCCCGATTTCGGAAAATCCGCCCACAAGGAAAATTCTCGGAAAATTCGATATGCAAAAATCTATTTTTCATCCGATTGACTTGAAATTCGGTTTGTAAGGACAGTAATTGAATCAAATTGAAATGTGATTTTTCGATGCTGGAAAATTCGACCGTAGAGTCGGGAAATTCCCGGAAAAGCGTCGGAAAAGTTTGTAAGGGTAAATTTTTATTTTCATCCGATTGACTTGAAATTCGGTTTGTAAGGACAGTAAGTGAATAAAATTGAAATTATATTTTCTAATGCTGGAAAATTTGACTGTAGGGTCGGGAAATTCCCGGAAAAGCGTCGGAAAAGTTTGTATGGGGAAAATTTCATTTTTCATCCGATTGACTTGAAATTCGGTATGTAAGCATCGTATGCAAAATAATTGGACACGTGTTTTCCCGATTTCGGAAAATCCGTCCACAAGGAAAATTCTCGGGAAATTCGGTATGCAAAAATCTAATTTTCATCCCATTGACTTGAAATTCGGTTTGTAAGGACAGTAAGTAAAATAAATTGAAATGTGATTTTCCGATGCTGGAAAATTCGACCGTAGGGTCGGGAAATTCCCGGAAAAGCGTCCGGGTATATTTTTTGGGTGGGTAAATTTTTATTTTTCATCCGATTGACTTGAAATTTGGTTTGTAAGGACAGTAAGTGAATAAAGTTGAAATGTGATTTTCCGATGCTGGAAAATTTGATTGGGAAATTCCCGGAAAATTTGTATGGGGAAAATTTCATTTTTCATCCGATTGACTTGAAATTCGGTTTGTAAGCATAGTATGCAAAATAATTGGACACGTGTTTTCCCGATTTCGGAAAATCCGCCCACAAGGAAAATTCTCGGAAAATTCGATATGCAAAAATCTATTTTTCATCCGATTGACTTGAAATTCGGTTTGTAAGGACAGTAATTGAATCAAATTGAAATGTGATTTTTCGATGCTGGAAAATTCGACCGTAGAGTCGGGAAATTCCCGGAAAAGCGTCGGAAACGTTTGTAAGGGTAAATTTTTATTTTCATCCGATTGACTTGAAATTCGGTTTGTAAGGACAGTAAGTGAATAAAATTGAAATTATATTTTCTAATGCTGGAAAATTTGACTGTAGGGTCGGGAAATTCCCGGAAAAGCGTCGGAAAAGTTTGTATGGGGAAAATTTCATTTTTCATCCGATTGACTTGAAATTCGGTATGTAAGCATAGTATGCAAAATAATTGGACACGTGCTTTCCCGATTTCGGAAAATCCGTCCACAAGGAAAATTCTCGGGAAATTCGATATGCAAAAATCTAATTTTCATCCCATTGACTTGAAATTCGGTTTGTAAGGACAGTAAGTGAAAGAAATTGAAATGCGATTTTCCGATGTTGGAAAATTCAACCGTAGGATCGGAAAATTCCCGGAAAAGCGTCGGGAAAGTTTGAATGGGAAAAATTTTATTTTTCATCCGATTGACTTGAAATTCGGGTTTTAAAGACTGTAAATGAAATAAATTGAAATGTTGAATGTGTCAATTAAATGCAAGGAAAATACCCGGGAAATTCGATATGCCAAAATCTATTATTCATCGGATTGATTTGAAATTCTGTTTGTAAGGATAGTAAGTGAAATGAATTGAAATGTGATTTTTCGATGATGGGAAATTGGAAAATTCCCCGGAAAAGCGTCGGAAAAGTCTGTATGGTGAGAATTTTATTTGTCGTCCGATTGACTTGAATTTCGGTTTGTAAGCAAAGTAAGATAAATAATTGGACACGTTTTTCCCGATTTCGAAAAATCTGCGTGCAAGGAAAACTCCCGGGAAATTCGATATGCAAAATCGTTCTTTTCATCCGGTTGACTTGAAATTCGGTTTGTAAGGATAGAAAGTGAAATAATTTGTAAAGCTATTTTCTGAAGTTGGAAAATTTGACCTTTTGGTCGGAAAAATCAGCAGACAAGAACCTATTTTCATATGATCGGCTTTAAACTTGGTTTGTAAGGATAGTATAAGATATAACGAAATAACAGTAACTCGGGCTGCCGTTTTTCATTGTACTGGCTGTGTGCTGGGACCTGGACCTCGACCTGGAGATGGCACTAGACCTGGACGTGGAAGTGGACGTGGACCTGAAAGTGGCCATTGAGGTGGCCATGGAGGTAGCCATGGAGGTGGCCGTGGAGGTGGCCATAGAGGGGGCCATGGAGGTGGCCTTGGTGGTGGCTATGGAGGTGGCCATGGAGGTGTCCATGGAGGTGTCCATGGAGGTGTCCATGGAGGTGTCCATGGAGGTGGCCATGGAGGTGGCCATGGAGGTGGCCATGGAGGTGTTCATGGAGGTGGACCTGTAGGTGGACATGGAGGTGGAAAATGGTCAAGAAACCGCAATATTTGCAAAATTTTTAATCTCGGTGAAACTTTGGGGATTGGCTAGACGCTTGCCCGGAAGGTTTTTAAGCAGAAGAAATGGGCGGAAAATGGTGCACAATCTGCGAAATTTGAAAAGTTATAGCGTTCATCCGGATGCAATGCAACTTTGAGGAATGGTTGGAGAATTGGTGGAAAATGTTGTTTGTTGGCCGATCTTTATCAAATTGTGTTTGTAAGCTTTAAATTTGAAAAGTTCACCACCAAGATCGGAAATGTCAGGAGAGACTTTATTTTTAACCGCGAAAGGTGCATAAGAGTTAAAGAAAAAGAAAAACTGATACTCTTATCGATTAAAATAGCTTAACTGACGGCGGCGCAGCGAAGCAAGCCGGGAAAATTTGCTAGTCTATATATATAAAACTGTTTAACCTGACTGACTGACTGACTGTTTGGTAAGAGCTAAAGGGCTGAAATTTGGACAGGAGTTTCCTTATGTGGTGAAAGTGCGTACTAAGACGGGGTTTTGGAAAATTCCACCCGGAAAAGCCGGAAAAGCGTCGGAAAAGGAAAATTTTTTTACCGTTTTTTTGGGGAAAATTTTTTTTTTCATCCGATTGACTTGAAATTCGGTTTGTAAGCATAGTAAAAAAAAATTGGAAAAGGGTTTTCCCGATTTCGGAAAATCCGCCCACAAGGAAAATTCTCGGAGAAATTCGATATGCAAAAATCTATTTTTCATCCGATTGACTTGAAATTCGGTTTGTAAGGACAGTAAGTGAAATAAATTGAAATGTGATTTTCCGATGCTGGAAAATTCGACCGTAGGGTCGGGAAATTCCCGGAAAAGCGTCCGGAAAAGTTTGTATGGGGTAAATTTTTATTTTTCATCCGATTGACTTGAAATTCGGTTTGTAAGGACAGTAAGTGAATAAAATTGAAATGTGTTTTTCCAATGCTGGAAAATTCGACCGTAGGGTCGGGAAATTCCCGGAAAAGCGTCGGAAAAGTTTGTATGGGGAAAATTTCATTTTTCATCCGATTGACTTGAAATTCGGTTTGTAAGCATAGTATGCAAAATAATTGGACACGTGTTTTCCCGATTTCGGAAAATCCGCCCACAAGGAAAATTCTCGGGAAATTCGATATGCAAAAATCTATTTTTCATCCGATTGACTTGAAATTCGGTTCGTAAGGACAGTAAGTGAATTAAATTGAAATGCGATTTTCCGATGCTGGAAAATTCGACCGTAGGGTCGGGAAATTCCCGGAAAAGCGTCGGAAAAGTTTGTATGGGGAAAATTTTATTTTTCATTGGATTGACTTGAAATTCGGTTTGTAAGGACAATAAGTGAATAAAATTGAAATGCGATTTTCCGATGCTGGAAAATTTGACAGTAGGGTCGGGAAATTCCCGGAAAAGCGTCGGAAAAGTTTGTATGGGGAATAATTTCATTTTTATCCGATTGACTTGAAATTGGGTTGGTAAGCGAAGTGTACGAAATAATTGAACACGTATTTCCCGATTTCGGAAAATCCGCCCACAAGGAAAATTCTCGGGAAATTCGATATGCAAAAATCTATTGTTTTAATGAAAATTAAATGTAATTTTCTGATGATGGAAAATTTGACCTTGAGGGGCGGAAAACTGATGGAAAACAGCCGCAAAAACCGATTTTCATCCGATTGGCTTTAAACTTGGTTTGTGAGGATAGTATAAGAAATAACGATGACGGTAACGGCAACGATAACGATAAAGATAGCGATTTAGATAACGATAGCGATAACGATTACGATAACGATAGGAAACGAATAACGAAAGCGAGGATTGCGATCGCGATAGCGACTAAAACAACAAAGTCAAGGGAAGCAATATATGCCTTAGAAGACTTCTTTTGAGCATATAGCGGACCAACAACGATCATTTCGGATAGAGGAACATGCTTTACGTCAGAAGTATTTGAGGAGTTTCTTGAATTGAATAATGTGGATCACATCAAAGTAGCAACCGGTTCGCCACATGCAAATGGTCAAGTCGAAAGGATTAATAGAGATTTAGGTCCAATGATCAGTAAGCTAGTAGATGTTGAGAAAAATCTAAGTTGGGCGAAAGTATTAGCCGATGTCGAGTACGCAATGAATAACACTGTTCATAGAAGCATTAATGAACATCCAAGCGTTATGTTATTCGGGGTCAGACAAAAAGGAAAAAAGATAGATACCCTGAAAGAAAATATAATAGATGCTGAACAAAAATGTAACGATCGAAATGTAGAGGAAATACGATGTAGAGCAGAAGAAGTTCAGAAACAAACGCAGAGCTATAATAAGAAATATGTCAATACGAAACGACAAGAGCCGAACGTCTACATGGAAGGAGATTGTCATGATAAGAAACTTTGATTCAACTGTTGGAGTGTCCAGCAAACTCATTCCAAAGTTTAAAGGTCCTTATAAAGTAATAAAAGTGTTAGCAAATGACAGGTATTGCGTAAAAGATGTTGAAAATTTCCAGCAGACTCAGAAACCCTACGAAGGTATATGGTCAGTTCATAATATGATACCTTGGTTTAAAGGATGTGAAGGGCAAGTGGCTAAGTTTGATGATCAGAATGAAATTGAAAATTGCATTGAGCAACTAAGTTCAGACAAAAGTTTTAATGTGGAAACAAAAGAATTAGGTACAGATGATATGGCACAAGGGTCAAGTATGGTGACAAGAAGTAAGTTTAAATGTAGAGACAATGTTAAGGAAATAAATGTAGAGGAAAATGATAATAAGTTAAGTACTAATTTAAAGTATAAGAAAATACAAGATACAAATGTTAAAAGATGTGAAGAAAATGGAAAGAAGTATATGAAAATGTAAAGAGTCCACAAAAGGAGAAAGCAAACATTAAAAAAGATTATGAAAAGGTACAGATTTTAAAGGAAAGAAAATGTAAGGCAAAAAGCGAGAGTAATGTTAAAGAGACAGATGACTTCGAAATGCAAATTTTGGCAATTGAATATGATGAGGAAAGATGTGAATATGAAGTGGGAAGTCAGCTGAGTTTTAAACAAAAGAGAGAATTTGATCAAATGTTCGAGGAACACTATGTTAAACCTGTTCGACCAGAAGAACCGGCAATACGGTGCGAAATGCGATTAGAGATAGAAGATAAGAAACCATTTAGTTACGCTCCACGAAGACTGTCTTATGCTGAAAAGGAAAAGGTACAAAAGATTTTAGATGAAAATTTAGCAAAGGGTTTTATCAGACCAAGTGAGTCGGAATACGCATCTCAGGTTGTGTTGGTAAACAAAAAGTTAGGAGACTTGAGGATGTGTACAGATTATAGAGAAATAAATAAGAGAACGACAAAAGTAAAGTTTCCGATACCATTGATTGATGATCTTCTTGATCGGTTAGCCAACAAATGTTTTTTCTCGAAATTGGATCTTAAAAATGCATACTATCATGTCTATATGCACGAAGAATCTGTAAAGTATACAGCATTTACGACACCGTTAGGCCAATTCGAATACCTCAGGATGCCCTTTGGGTTAACAAATGCACCATTTGTGTTCCAACGGTTTGTAAACCAAATATTTGGAGATATGATCAGAGAGGGAAAAGTAATTGTTTATCTTGACGACATTATGGTTGCAACGGAAGGTATTAGAGAACACCTTATTATTCTGGAAGAAGTCTTTAGACGATTGGTAGAGAACAAGCTCGAACTACGACAAGATAAGTGCAGTTTTCTTATAAACGAGGTAAAATACCTTGGGTACAGGATTTCAAAGGACGGTATAAGAGCAGATGAAGACGGAATCAAAGCCATCAGTAATTTCCCAGAACCGAATAAAGTACACGATGTTCAAAGTTTTATCGGGATGTGCTCGTACTTTCGAAGATTTATCCAAAACTTCTCGATAATAGCGAAACCTCTATACGATCTCACGAAAAAGAATAAAACTTTCCAATTTGGTCCGGAACAGCAAGAAGCATTCAATACGCTCAAAGAAAAACTGCTAAATTCACCTATTCTGGCTTTATATGATCCAAAAGATGAGACGGAGCTGCATTGCGATGCAAGTGCGATAGGGTTTGGAGCGATATTATTACAAAGAAAAAGCGATCAAAAATTTCATCCTGTATTCTACCTATCGAAAAGAACTACGGAAGCCGAATCTAAGTACCACAGTTTCGAGTTGGAAACATTGGCTATTGTATACGCTTTAAGACGGTTTAGGGTGTATTTATATGGTATTACTTTTAAAATTGTAACAGATTGCAACTCGCTAACATTGACATTAAATAAAAAAGACCTAAACCCAAGGATAGCCAGATGGGCATTAGAACTTCAAGACTATGAGTTCAAGTTAGAACACAGATCAGGGAAAAGGATGCAGCACGTGGATGCTCTCAGCAGATGCAACAGTATATTGGTTATAGAAGATAATACATTCGAAGATAATTTGGTTATATGCCAAGGCAAGGATGATAAGATACGCAAAATAAAAGAATTACTTAGTGCCGGCGAGCATGAATTATACGAGATGAGAAACGGTGTGATTTACAAAAAAGTCAAAGACAATTTGGTCTTTTATGTCCCTGAGTCAATGGAAGAACACGTCCTGTTTAAATATCACAACGAAATGGGCCATGTGGGCACTGATAAGGTTGTTGATGTAATAAGTAAAAGCTATTGGTTCCCGAATATTAGAAGGAAAGCAGATGGACATATAAAAAACTGTCTTAAATGTATCGCATTTTCCGCAAAAAGTGGCAAGCAAGAAGGTTTTCTCCATGTAATACCAAAAGGTAATATTCCTTTTCAAGTAATCCACATAGACCATTATGGTCCAATAAACAACAAAGACTCGACAAAGAAGCACATTTTAGTGATTGTAGATGCTTGCACTAAATTTGTAAGACTGTACGCAACTAAAACAACAAAGTCAAGGGAAGCAATGGATGCTTTAGAAGACTACTTTAGAGCATATAGCAGACCAACAACGATCATTTCGGATAGAGGAACATGTTTTACGTCAGAAGAATTTGAGGAGTTTCTTGAATTGAATAATGTGGATCACATCAAAGTAGCAACCGGTTCGCCACAAGCAAATGGTCAAGTCGAAAGGATTAATAGAGATTTGGGTCCAATGATCAGTAAGCTAGTAGATGTTGAGAAAAATCTAAGTTGGACGAAAGTATTAGCCGATGTCGAGTACGCAATGAATAACACTGTTCATAGAAGCATTAATGAACATCCAAGCGTTATGTTATTCGGGGTCAGACAAAAAGGAAAAAAGATAGATAGCCTGAAAGAAAATATAATAGATGCTGAACAAAAATGTAACGATCGAAATGTAGAGGAAATACGATGTAGAGCAGAAGAAGTTCAGAAACAAACGCAGAGTTATAATAAGAAATATGTCGATACGAAACGACAAAAGCCGAACGTCTACATGGAAGGAGATTATGTCATGATAAGAAACTTTGATTCAACTGTCGGAGTATCCAGCAAACTCATTCCAAAGTTTAAAGGTCCGTATGAAGTAATAAAAGTGTTAGCAAATGACAGGTATTGCGTAAAAGATGTTGAAAATTTCCAGCAGACACAGAAACCCTACGAAGGTATATGGTCAGTTCATAATATGAAACCTTGGTTTAAAGGATGTGAAGGGCAAGTGGCTAAGTTTGATGATCAGAATGAAATTGAAAATTGCATTGAGCAACTAAGTTCAGACAAAAGTTTTAATGTGGAAACAAAAGAATTAGGTACAGATGATATGGCACAAGGGTCAAGTATGGTGACAAGAAGTAAGTTTAAATGTAGAGACAATGTTAAGGAAATAAATGTAGAGGAAAATGATAATAAGTTAAGTACTAATTTAAATTATGTTATGTCCCGCTCTTTTTGGTCTCGAGGACCAGAGAGACTAGCCCGCCCACCTGCGGCCGGGAGGGGCCTGGATTGAAATAATAGGTTTTGTTTGGTGCTGTCGCTTGGCGAGACAATGGGTGAGAGGAGCAAACAGTACCTGTGTAGAGGAGAATTGAAAAGAACGTGAGAGTTCTAGGTGTAAAAAAGAAAAAAAAGAACCCTACGTTTCGTGTTTGACCCCCCCACAAATAAATAAACAATACACCGGGGTTAATGGAGTGAAACCAATGGAAATGCGATAGGATAAATAGGAAGCAACCATTTCACGTTCCCTATTCCAATAACATAAACTGGGTTGGGGTAGAAAGAAAAAAAATAAATATTAAAGGGAAAAAAATGCTTTTAAAAGCCGCGGTAGATAAAGGCAAATGGGAGGAGGTTAGTGTTTAGTGGGTAAATGAAGAAATGTAGATGTGTGTTAGTAATTTAAGATTATGTTTGGATTGGGAGGGGGGGGTGGGGGATGGTAACAGAAGTAAGGATGGCGATTGCCGCGGTAGTTAAAGGTAAAGGCGGGTTGAGTTATTCCTCGCTGTGAGAAATTAAATTGTGGGGTGGGAAAGATAAAATCCGGACGACGCCGCCGAGGAGGTAAAAAAATAGGATGGGGGTGAGGTTGAGCCCGAAGTGTGTCCATGACGGGAGGGATGGGGTATTTGGACGGATAGCCTAATACTCCGGTGGAGTTGGGCATAAGCAGTTGCCAAGAGGAAGTCTGTTCTGAGCATATGGGATAATAGCAAACAAAATTTATATAAACAATCCATTGCCAACTGTCATTCCTTTTTCTGTCCCGTCAACATGAATTACACCAATCAGTTCAACAGATTGTACCCTTTTGATCCCTCAACAAATTCAGTTCTATGATAAATTAATGAAGGCAATTGATGATGAAAATGGTGACTTATTTTACTTGTATGCACCCGATGAAACTGGAAAGACATTCCTCGTCATTTATTTTGGCCACTCTTCGAGCGCGATTCGACATTGCGGTAGCAGTTCCTTCTTCTGAAATATCGGCCACTTTGTTAAAAGGATGTCGTACAGCACATTGGGCGTTAAAATTAGCGTAATACATACCTTTAAACTATTAAATAACCGACATGCAAAATTGCAAAACACTCTTCAATAGAAAAAGTAATAGCATTTTGGCCACTGTTCGTGCGAGATCCGACATTGCGGTAGCAGTTGCTTCTTCTGGAATAGGGGCCACATTGTTAGAAGGATGTCGTACAGCTCATTCGGCGTTATAATTGCCGTTATAACTTCAAACTATTGAACAAACCAAAGTATTAGCATCTGCAAAAATCATCATTTGGAAAGAGTGCACAATGGCGCACAAGCGCTCATTGGAAGCAATTCACCGAACATTATAAGATCTGCTTAATGACTCGAGATGTTTTGGAGGCGCAATGTTTTTACTATCTTTCTATCCGCCAAACACTGCCAGTCATTCCAAGATCGACTCCAGCCGATCAAGTAAACGCTTGCCTCAAATCATCCAATCTGTCAGCTGTCAGCTAAGATGAGAGTTGCATTGCAGAACGATCCATCGCTCACTCTTTCTCCATCAGTTGCTGAATATCGGTAATGGTTTTTGCAATTTCTTCTTATCGAAAGACGAGCTCATTAAAAAAGTATTCCCGAACATCATTGCTTAAACTTTGAAGTTCAGAATCAGATCATTGGTACTCTGCATTCATTCAAATCTATCGACTGTGTAACAAACGAGGACGATGTTACCAACTATGCAAAAGAATTTTTAAACGATCTCAGCCGATGTGCCCTTTGGGTTTAAACGAATTCAATTTTTAATTTGTCTTTCATTCGCCATGTGGCCTAAATTTAAAAAATGCATGATTTGCTTACGTGTCATGTTCACATGTCGGCAAACCCTGTGCTTTATTTATTTTTGCTCCTGTTAACAAAACTATGTTGAATATCAAAAGGATCTTCAATGTCTTCTTCAATCGTCTAGACCAGAAGAGGGCTTTAAGTTAACTCACTACAGTTATTTTGTTCAGCTACTACATTTTGCTACTTTCTGTGTTATTTTGATCAGGTTCATCTTATCAGCAGATATATCCGATTTACGATTTCTGATTTACGATTTGCGATTGCTTATAATTCTCTGCTGAATGACAATGATTGCTAAGTTTAGGTTTTTTTCTGGCTTTAGTATATTTGGTCAAAAATACATTCACACCATAAAAAATGTAGGCTTTATCTGACTTTTGAAAATGGATGCCTAGCGCTGTAAGGCTCCTCTTGGGCTTATATAAGGACAACAGGCAGAACTTTCGGAACATGAGCCTTGAAGAATAACCGATTGACTTTGCTTTCTGTTGTAGTAATCTGCGGCGTTTCCTACAGGTTGCTTAATAGATATATGGCACCCATCAATTGCCCCAATCGATCCTGGGATTCCACGCGATTTTTGTTTAAATATTTGTGCAGTAAAAGCTTGCTGTGAGTCATTTGGCCAATTCACATATGTAGGCATTAGCCTCGATAGAGTCCCTGTTATGTTGTAAAATATTTGGTGTCCTGAACTTGCTGGAATGTCGAATCGATCGTCCATAGACGAGAAAGATTCCTGCTTACTTAGTAGCCAGATTGAAAATAGCATCTTCTTTGAAAAACATACATTTGCAATTGATTCATTCTCTGTTAGTGACGTTGCAATTGCTGTTACACCAAGAAGTTCCAGGAAAGCGCCAAGTTAACAGAATTCTATTATCATGCATAAAACATATTTCATATATGAACCTCCAAAGTTAAGCGTGACATCCTAAAATGCGCCTTTCAGTTTGTTTTTAGTTTTGGGGTTATCAGTTGGCCGTGAAATCGGTAAACGGTCTCACCAATCATACATTTTATATGATTCCATCTCAGCAATCATGTTCGTCAAATTTATCAATCGCAATCGGCAATCACTGTATTCAGCAGGTAAAATCGGCAATCATAAATCAGAAATCGTAAATCGGATTTATCTGCTGAATACGCCAAATGTCAGATCTTACGCATATATATTTTTGATATATTTGGTGTTTGCAAAAAGCTTCATTTGCTGATAAAGCTAAACAAGTATATGGCGAACTGAAACACAGATTTAAATCTGATGGCTATGATTACATTGACAATAGTGTGAAGACATGACTGGATTACATATTTAAACAATTTGGAGAAATGTGGAATAAAACACACAGAATAAAATCCAAAGTTGTCGAGAAAAATGCGCACTGGTTCTGTGTTATGGGGGCGTAAGAAGCTTACTGCACCTCAAGTCCACTCACACATCTACGTGGTAACACCTGGTAACAGAGCGATGCATCCGCAAAGCCGCTGGATAATGTGAGCGGCGATCCTACCCTCGGATGTTTGGCCACACAGGCTTCGGGATGGCCATCTGTTTCGCAGATAGTTAGCCGTGTTGACCGCTTCTGCCCAGTAACATGTAACATCATACACCGGCCCATTTCTCCGAGAGTTCTGCTTTTGCGTTCAGCCGTTCCATTTTTCTGAGGGGTGTATTCCACTGAGTACTCGTGCTTAATACCTGCATTAATCTAATAATTTTTAAACTTATTACTTGTGTATTCAGTTACCGTTGTCCGATCTGAGCGTTTTAAGTTTCTTTCCAGTTAGCCGTTCCACATAATTCTTATACGCTTTGAACTTTTGGAACAGCAATCTTCGGAAGACAGGAACTCTTCTGTGTTATGGGGGCGTAAGAAGCTTACTGCGCCTCAAGTCCACTCACACATCTACGTGGTAACCCCTGGTAACAGAGCGATGCATCCGCAAAGCCGCTGGATAATGTGAGCGGCGATCCTACCCTCGGATGTTTGGCCACACAGGCTTCGGGATGGCCATCTGTTTCGCAGATAGTTAGCCGTGTTGACCGCTTCTGTCCAGTAACATGTAACATCATACACCGGCCCATTTCTACGAGAGTTCTGCTTTTGCGTTCAGCCGTTCCATTTTTCTTAGGGGTGTATTCCACTGAGTACTCGTGCTTAATACCTGCATCAATCTAATAATTTTTAAACTTATTACTTGTGTATTCAGTACCGTTGTCCGATCTGAGCGTTTTAAGTTTCTTTCCAGTTAGCCGTTCCACATAATTCTTATACGCTTTGAACTTTTGGAACACTTCAGATTTGCTTTTAGAGTGTAAAGCTCACACCACCTCGTATGGTCGTCAATGAAAGTCAAAAAGTATCTGCTCCGTCCATTGCTTCTAACACGCATTGGACCACATACGTCGCTGTGCACCAAATCCAGTACCTCATTTGATCTGGAGTCTGATGCCGGGAACGGCTTTTGGGACTGCTTCCCCTTGATGCATATTTCGCAATTTGGTAAGACAATGTCACATTTATATAGAATTAGGTTGTATTTTTAAGCTAAACATACCAGCACATGGAGTGCACCAATAAATATCAGTTAAGGCAAAATCACGACTGCTGAAAGGTACCATCCCTAACACGATAAAGCGCGCCAAGACACAGATGACAGCACTAACATACACTAACACAAACAGTCAGACAGGCACCTTTACGATAAATGCGCGCGAGAACAGCCAAAAGCAGCGCAGCCCGCGGCCTTCAGGAATTTGGCGGCGATACTAATACCTACATACAGATTCGGGCAGGCGCCGCTGCCGACGATGCCACGCGACAACAACGTCACTATGCACGCTGACGCAAAAGAGCGCGAGCCCAACAACAACAACAACGTCGTTATGCGTTTGGCGCCGACGCAGAAGAGCGCGAGGCCAGCAACACAACAAGATCGGTAAAGCGGCCCACACACTACACAATGTTTTGCGCAATATTCACACGCATTTAGCCCACACATCACACAATGTTTTGCGCAATGTTTATTTTAAAGCAAGCTCTCGTCGAGTAGAGATGGAGATTGACGCAGCTGGGTTGCAGAAAAAGTAAAAAGAAAAAAGAAAAAGAAAAACGTTTGTGGACGAAGCCGTGGCTGCTTCAACGTCCAGTTTTCACACATGAGCATCTACTGAACGAATTGAGGAGTACATCGCCAAAGGACTTCAGGAACTTCCTGGGAAGCGCTCCTTGTATTTTTCAATCAAAATTTCATATTGGGAGTTCTTTATGTCTCTGTTGGCGTACTCCTTCGCTTTTATGTTCCACAGAGCAGGTAAAGCACGATAAACTTCAATAAATTCTAGAATAAAGTTATGCTCCGCTTCTTTTCCATGATTGCAAGTTGCACACACGCCGACGACTTGCTAAACACTGACCATAATTTGCACAATGTGCCCACTCATTACACAAACACACGAAAAACATTGCGCAAAGAACCCAAAAATCAAAACGTTTTTGATTTCGTTCTCGCATTGCGCAAATGCGTGCGTGTGACGCATACACTCATATTTCACTAACACACATAAGCGTTTTGCGCAAAACATTGTGTGGTGTGTGGGCGCTTAAGCATTTGGCGCCGACGCAGAAAAGCGCGAGCCCAGCAACAACAACAAACATCAACGGCGGTGCAACGTTAAGTAGCCAATGAAAGTGCCTGGTAGCTTCGCGTCGGTCTGTCGCCGAGCAGAGCTCCTGAAAGAAAAAGGGAATGAAGTGACCTGGCAGAGCACGCTTCTGGGCATTCGAGTTTGACAAGTGAAAGGAATAAGTTCTGGCTGCGGTAGAAAACACCATTGATTAAAGAAAGGTTAGAAAACACCACAAATGACTGTTAAAAAATTCCTAATAAATTCTAAAGATTAACAAGCTTACTGTGCATTCCTTTAACAACCACTAACAAGTGACGCCTACTAATTAAACAAAGTAAACGGTTGTACCGTTAACTGCGCTTAATTATTAGCATTTGTGCAAGATAGTATTGACAGCGAGTGTGTTTAACGGTTGTACCGTTTCCAGACTCGTGGTCGAATACCATCAGCCAACGGTTGTACCGTTGCTAAGCAGAACTAACCAAAGTACAGTTGCCCTCTAGCGTTTCAGCAACGGTTGTACCGTTGCTAAATGAAATTAACTAAAGTACAGTTGCCCCTCTAGTGTTTTAGCAACGGTTGAACCGTTGCTAAGCAAGATTAACCAAAGTAAAGTTGCTTCCCCCCTGCGTATCCGCCACGGTTATACCGTTGCCAGTCAGAGAGTGTAGTAACAAATATACGGTAGTACTGTTTATTAACCAAAGTTTTAGAACAGAGCAAACCAAAGCATCTTGTTATCAGTCAGGAATCTAGCACAGTTTTCCAGAAGGATTATTTAGATAATCTATTCCACGCTAGGCAACTGACGGTTGTACCGTCTTTGCAAAACCCCACGCTAGGCAACTGACGGTTGTACCGTCTTTGCAAAACCCCAGGCTAGGCAACTGACGGTTGTACCTTGCAAAACTCACACGCTAGGCACAGATCCGTAACAGAAAGGTCCCAAATCAATAAATTTCTTGTCAGGAACCCTGGACAGACTGAGTCATCTCACCCTGGCCTTGTAGCTTCCTTACAAGTGGCGCCCGAGCAGGGACACTTTTCTGACGCAGATATCAAAGTCACGGAAGTCATAGCATCTGATCAAAGTCCTAGAATTCACAGAGTACATCAATTTCAGTAGAGTCAAGATTTCAGTAGAGCAGCTTTCCGAGCTGGCTCTGTGGACTGGTAAATGTTAGCAACTTCTGCCACACTTCGTTTGAGGTAACGCAATTTTTGATTTGTTTTAATTCCGTGGTTGACATGGCTAAGATAAAGTCCGATTTTGCCTTTCAGTCTCCGTTCAACCACTGCTTATCATTTCGTTTTTTATTAACAGGGCTTCCATTTTGAATCTTGCAAGTATCAAATTGTCTGCCCAAAGGCTCTATAAGTACACTTGCGACACTCATTTTTGTGCAGAATATTCAATAATAATTTAACAATTATTTTTCATTAGCTTCAAAAGCTACAACCAGGGCCTCGAAAGCACCAACACACAACACACTGACGCGACGAACGCGCGCGCGACCAAAGATCAGTTTTCCTGCGAAATGTTATGTCGCCACACAGGCAACTACCGTACAGTTTCGCTTCTGTCTATTTTCGTTTTTGTTCTTTTTGTCGCCAAACACAATTTCACAACGATGTGTAATTTTCCATCATCAAGATCTCGTTTAAGCGAAGGTGAAGTCGAGGATTATTTTGAGCCATACGCTGCACTAAGGCTAGGACGACGGACTGCCGCTTGGTTTTGCCATTCCTCTATTATTTATCTTCTGTGAATAGTAATACAAAGTTTATTATTACGAAGTTAAGATAGAGACGCGAGGCAGACATTTTCGTTTGGCGGCGGCAGACAGACAGCTGATATCGATAGGTTGCATGGTTGCCAGATGAGCAGGCCGGTATTGCGTTGCCAGATGAATTTCCAACACGATCGCATCAAATTTTGGCCATGCACTGCATGCAAAAGCTTTTGTTGCTTTGGTTATGGACTTGGTGCCAAATTCTGTTAAAGAAGAGAACGATTTTTTAGGTCAAATATATTTACCCTGGCGGAATTGGTACAGTGAGGGGATAACTTTTGCTTGTGTGCTCTCCTCACTCGAGAGGCTTAAGGGGGAATTTGATAGTTGAAATAGGATTATTCTTCCGGGCTCCAAACTACCAAATAAAATTCAATTTTCAGCTCTGCTAATTTATTCCCATAAATGGAATCATGAAAGAATTGATTTATAAATACACTTTGGACTTGAAAATTTAGCAACTCGGAAAGACCAAGCCATGCAAACGGATGTAAGAGAATATTTGATCGGGACGAAATATGTTCTTATTCTTCCCCACTTGTCAGACAGGTTTTTGTCAAACTGACAGCAGTGGAGAGTTCCCAAATAACCAGGTTAAACCAGGGCTGCAAATCGGTTCTTCGTAGCATACTTTTAGGCCTACGAATAATATTCTTATTCGTATTTTAACAAATCATTGGTTCAGACGAATATTAAATTTTAATTTCTTAAATCTCAAGCGCCACTACACTTTCAAAAGAATCTTATGTTATTCCTATTCATAAAAATGGAACTGCACGTGTGTTTCGAAACTATAGGACATTCATAGGCTCTTTGAAAAGATCATGACCTCCCAATTGCTGCATTATTATGTATGAGCTCTTTGGGGACACTGACCTAGTCAAGCGCATAAAACAACAGCGGTTGCGCTGGATAGGACATGTTACCCGTATGGATGATAACGCTCCAGCAAAGCGTGTTACAATCGGCATGCGATAGAGTTGGGAGGCACTCCTCCGCCTGGTCAACCAAAGCGGAGATGGCGTGACCAGGTGCAGGGAGACATTGCGAACCTGGGAGTGTCCTTCTGGTGGAATGTCGCTTGGGACAGAGGCGAGTGGCGGGCATTAGTGGCAGCGGCCGAGACCGTAAAACGGTTGTGATGGCCAAAGATGAAGAAGAAGACCTGCGTTTCGATTGGGATTGACGTTTCTACACATGGCGTGTAGATAGTTTGGTTTTCTCTGTTTACAGTTTTCAGCAACGCCCCTGACTCAGTCAATCATGTGTCTTTTGATCCTTCTTAAATTGGATCAAGCCGTATTTAAGCAATCGTTTTCAACGCGTTTGTTTCAATCTAATTCTATCCAGGTCCATTAGGGTTCTATCGAGGGTTCCCAAGGGTAGTCACTTGATAAATGATATCCCGCAAGTTTTATCCCATTCGCATGCACTGATGTATGCCGATGACCCTGCGTCTCCTCTCCTCCTTCAATCTGATGCGTCTCATTCAACCCGATTTAAACTCTTCACGCCTGGTGCTCGGTTAATAGCCTTCCTCTTAATCTTAGCAAGTGTAAATGTATGACTTTTAGTCGAAATGAACCTTACGAGTCTGATTGTGCGATTGATTCCATCCCACTTAAGCGCATCTATTAATAGATGATTTGGTATACTATTTTAATAGTCATATAACGACCATCGCTAAAAAGGCAATGAGTTTTTGCTTTTTTTTTAAAAGATGGTCCACCACCCAGAGAAATAATCCGTTCTAAATGTACCGAAAACGTGTCCTTTCGTTCTCAATTGTAGGGTAATACCGTTATTTCTTGAACTGAGAACGACGGACTTAATAATGTAGGGTTGCGTCGTTTGAATTTAAAATTTCGCTGGCGTAACGGCTTTAACTGCCACATCAAACACACTGAGCAAGCAGTGCTAATTCGCACGAGTTGGCACGCCCCTATCTGATAGTTGCTTTTGCTCGTGTTGGTTCGCTTTGAAAGCCAAGCCATGGTTTGGTCATACCTTCTTTTCAATCTTCCGGCCAAAGACGACAGACGTGCCAGCAGCGCTAAAAGTTTTATTAATTGTGAAAATAAAAGTGGAAATGAAATATAACAACAATCCATCAACAACCGCATCCTGGTGATCCAGTGATTGCAGCGTTCGGCTTGCCGCTGCTGCTCGTTTTATTGCGAAATACATATATTTTCTTGGCATTCGTTCAACCTAACCTGCACCAGGTATGTGAATGCTGTGTGTTCAAACGCGAGCTATAATTATTATATTTCTGCAGTTACCTGTTATCGGGAGAAATTATCACCGGCCTAGTGCTGCATAGCCCTTCTATGGCGGATGCAGGTCAAGTTTGACTAGAGCGACGCATGCAAGTGTCGCTCCTACATATGTAACTACATACGCAAGTATGTATGTATTGGTGTGTGCGTGCTTAAGTTACCAAAGAAACTAGTTGTATCAACGTCCTATCCATCGTGGTCCTCCTGGAGTCGAGAGTAGCCGCTTGCCAAACTCTGCTGAGTCAACTAGCCTGTGTTCGTCATTCGATCGATACCGCAGATGCCAGGCCGATCAAACAAAGGTTTTATCATTTGTCACCGGCCAAAGAAAAACTTTTGTGCAACGAGATCGATCGTATGCTTGAACAAGGAGTAATCGAAGAAGCGCCATCATCGCCATGGTCTTCGCCGGTCACACTAATTGTCAAACCAGAAAAAATGCGTTTTTGTATCGATGCTCGAAAACTTAATGCTTCGACTATAAAGGTCGCTTATCCGATGCCTATTTTAGATGGATTATTAAGTCGTCTTCATCCAGTATTTTGGATATCGAAAATCGATCTGAAAGATGCCTTTTGGCAGATTTGTTTTGATCAAGATTCTCGAGCAAAAACAGCTTTCACTGTTCCAAATAGACCATTATTTCAGTTTAAGAGGATGCCATTTGGATTGACCAATGCACCTCAAACGATGTGTCGTCTAATGGATCAGGTAATACCGTACAACATGAAATCGCACGTACTGGTATATCTAGATGACCTATTGGTATTATCTTCAAGCTTCGAAGAACATCTGGTACATCTTAAAGAAGTAGCTTATCGACTTCGACAAGCAGGATTGACGATAAATGTTAAAAAGTCTCAGTTCTGCTTGAAAAAGGTTAGCTACCTCGGTTATGTAGTGGGTGAAGGGTCACTGCACATCAATCCTGACAAAGTCCAAGCTGTAGAGCAATTTCCGATTCCCAAGAGTCGAAAGCAGCTTCGGAGATTCTTGGGCATGACGTCCTAGTTTTCCAGTCAACAGTTGTGAAAACGCTAATGACTGCTGGAAATTAGAGGTACCCAAAGAGTTGCGTCAAAGCGTAATAAGTTCAGCTCATGACCAACCAATTGCTGCTCATTGCGGGATAGCTAAATGTCTGATCCCAAAAAAGGTAACTTGAGATCCGCGATTTGCGATTTGTGTAAGACGTCTAAATATCCGACGAACACAAAAACCACCTATGGGCTGTCAAGCTGTTTGCGAAAGGCCATTTCAAAGACTGTATATAGATTTTATTGGACCTTTTCCGCGTTCTAGAAAAAGGAAACATAGGCATACTCATAGTGCTATATCATTTCTCCTCTCTTAGTCGCATAAAGAAATTCACAGCTAAGATAGTGATTCACATTTTGAGAGATGGAACGATGAAACGATCGTGAGCGATAATGGAACACAGTTCAACAGTCACGAATTTGCTGCGTTTCTAGCCAAGTATAGTACCCAACACATGTTTACTGGAGCCTATGCGCCGCAATCTAATGCAGCGGAAAGAGTAAACCGCTCCATTTATGCAGTTCTTGGAGCCTATGTACGCTCAGATCAGCGAGATAGTTAGTAGTATCAACTGTGCGCTGCGAAATTCCATCCATCAGTCGATAGGAGCATCACCATATCTTGTAGTTTACGGACAACATATGGCGACTCATGGACAGGACTACAAATTGTTGAGGAAATTAGATATGCTCAGTAGTCAAATTGGACCGACCTGACGAATTCGCCATAATTCATTCAAATATCAATAAACACCTGACTAAAGAATACGCCAATAACCGGCGGACATACGATTTACGACCAAGCCACGAACCTTTGAGGTCGGCCGAAATGGTTAAAAGGAATTTGGCGATAAGTAACTTAGCGGCAGGATTTAATGCGAAGTTGGCACCGATACGAGTCAAAGCTCGCGTTACAAAGAAATTGGGAAATTCATTGTACCAACTCGAAGATTTAAACGGTAAACCCATGGGAACTTTTCACGCAAAGGACCTTTGGTAAGTCACTTGCAACCTTTTCCAACTTTTATCTTAGCCTGATCGACGCAAATCAAACCCGTGTTGTAGGGCTGCGTCGTTTGAATTAAAAAATTTCGTTGGCGTAACGAATTTAACTGCCACGTCAAACTGCCTTCTGCCTCTGAGCAAGCAGTGCTAATTCGCACGAGTTGGCATGCCCCTATCTGATAGCAGCTGAAAGTTGCTTTTGCTCGTGTTGGTTCGCTTTGCCAGCCAAGCCAGCAGAGCTAAAAGTTTTATTAATTGTATAAAAATAAAAGTGGAAATGAAATATAACAACAATCCATCAACAACCGCATCCTGGTGATCCCAGTGATTGCAACGATCGGCTTGCCGCTGATGCTCGTTTTATTGCGAAATACATATAGTCTCTAGACAGTTTCTAGACATTGCAAGTGTCGAACTTTACTAGGTACTTATTTTACCTTCCAACACCCAAACAGCCCATCAGTCCGCAGGCCTGTCGACAACGGTGAGAAAAGCTGAGTTTGTATTGTAAGTACGGCATAGCCGCCTAACACCATTCGTCGAAATACGATATATATATACATATGTAACTACATACGCAAGTATGTATGTATGTATGTGTGGGTGTTTAAGTTACCAAAGAAAACTAGTTGTATCAACGTCCTATCACACGTGGTCCGCTGGAGTCGAGAGTAGCCGCTTGCCAAACTCTGCTGAGTCAACTAGCCTGTGTTCGCCAACAACAACAACACCACGCTGTTCGTCAAAAGCGTGTACCCCGTTTGGCTGGCATTAAACTCCAGTTGCTCCTTTCAACCGAGTGGTACGAACAACAGGATCCATTACGCAACCCAGCGTGTGTATCATACCGGTCAGTATCACTGATCTGTGTGCCGATTCACACATCGCGCCCACCTAGCGTGTGACTTTGGTGCTTGTTTACATATCGCACCAATTGGGCTTATGGAGTATGGAGCAGATTTGTGAATCGCATCCACTGTGCGTGTGCCCTGCCGAGCGTTTCAACAACTTGCAACCACTGTGAGTCTGTTTCCCGTGAATTTAAGGTTAATATAATTAAAATTTTAAATATTCCTAATTGTTAAGATGTGATATGGTATATAGACTGCATTTTGATATATATGTCAGAGCGTTAAGACGTTCCATTGAAGATACACTGGTAGCACAGCAAGTCCCGTGAAATGTCTTTGAATATTTAGTTTTCTTATACGAGTACACTTCAGCTTTCTCTGACTTACTCAACCAGAATGAATCAACCGGAAAACTTGTCGTCTGTCACCTTATTGGTGCTCTGCTTCTTCCATGCTTGTCACTGATTTTCATACCTGTCAGTGTACACTTTCAACACTAAATACTAACCAACACTCTCGGGCCATGCTCGGCACAGGCAATCCTTGTCTGACACCTTGCTCCCAGTGGTAACCCTCTGTTAAATAATTGTCTTTATTAACATTTCATAGTTAACATTTAAAATAAAGTAGCAATTTCGAAATATACGACACGGCTATCCTGACGCTTTACACGTCCTTGTGTGTAACATTAGGCTGTGATCATGTAATACTCTAAACTGTATTTGTTGAGGCTTTTTAGAGGCAACTTTAATTTTAGTTTTAGTTTATCAAGCAAGAGCATAACGAAAGAGTATTATCGGTCAATCTACTTTATCTTTTTCGTTTCTTTGTGTCATCATACGTCTATAGGCTCTTGCTGCCCAGCAGCGCTAAATGGAGCGGATCCATACAGGTCTCTTTCAACCCCGACCCCCGCCACAATATCACCCGCTTCAGCACGCCATGATCGAGCACTTGTGCACGGCGTGACTACTGTGGTGCGGCCATAGCCATCGTATATGAGCTTACTCGCACTCGCTTAGTGCCAATGTATCTTGACCGATAGTCTCAGAATCATCACTCAATTCGTCTTCTAAATCATCTATCAATTCATATGACTCCTCATTGCTTGGTAAAGGTCTTAAATATTCGTGCACATACTTAAATGTGCGCTTACTTGTCAACGATTTTAATTGGTACCTGTCTCCTTCAAGAATTTCAGTTACCACGAATGGTCCCTAAATTTGGGATCCAACTTTGTTTGATTTTTTCTTCAGCCCTGAGTAGGACATGATCACCAACCTTATGTCTTACAATTTTTGCTTTGTTTCTGTCGAACCTAGTCTTATCGTATTTGGCGTTTCTATTGATGTTGTCAATGGCTTCAATTCTTGTCAGGTCCCTATCAATTTTGCTCTCACTTCCAATTGTCATCATTCCTAATGGTCTTGCCTCTTTCCCAATTAATAATTCTAAAGGACTTTACTTTGTTACACGATTAGATGTGCTATTAATTACCAGCTGAATATCATTTAAAGCATCCTGCCAAGATCGCTGACCAGTCTCAACCGACGTCAACATGCTTTTCAAAGTGCTCATGACACGTTCTACTTGACTGGCTCCTGTCGCAATCAGATGTAACTCAACTTGTTGCATAGAACAGAATTCTTTAAATTTGGTACCAGCAAAGCATCTGCCTTGGTCGGCTATAATGCCTGCCGGTACTCCGAATAGTGAGATGGTCTCCTTGACCGCTTTGATGCAATTATCTGCATCAAGGTTTAGTGAACGATGCAGATGTACAAATTTTGTAAAGGCATCAATCTGTACTATAACATATTCTTTTAAGTCATTTTTACCACTTAATTTCCCACTTATGTCTATATGCACGGTGTGCCAGGGTATGTCAACTTTGGGGATGGGGTGCATTTTAATTTGTGGCTTTCCTGATGGTGGTTTTGCAACCTTACAGGTGATGCAATTTCCACAAACTTCCTTACATATTTAGGCATTTTGTCAAACCAGTAGTTGCTATACATTTTGTCTAAAGTTTTCTCCCAGCCTAAATGCATAATTACTTCATGCACGTTGTTTATTACAGACCATCTGAATGCTCTAGGTATTACAGGTAAACATTTTGTTCTACCATTTCTTTGTATCTTTCGATGCAACATTCCTGATCTTAATTCGTAAGTCCTTGCCATGTCCTCTCCCAATTCATTGTTGCGCAATTAAGAAATGACGGAAGTAATCTCAGTATCGCGCTGCTGCTCGGCGAGAAGCCAGTTGTCAGTTATTTCAGTAATGTTTATGCGCTTTTCAATAGTTTTGAATGAGGATGGGCAACTTACGGCCAGGGGATTCCGCGAAAAAAAATCGGCATGTGACATACGCTCTCCCTTCCTATATTCAATACTGAAATCAAACGATTGTAGGAATGACCACCATCTATGAACCCGAGGAGTCAGCTCTACCTTTTTCATACTTGCTTTTAAAGAGTTACAATCTGTATAGACAACAAATTTTTGACCATGTAAATAATGGCGAAAATGTTTAACTGCATTATACACTGCAAGGGTTTCGAGCTCGTATGAATGATATTTTGATTCTACCATTGTCGTACACTTGCTGTAATATTCTATAACTCTTGGTTTATTTTCTATTTTGTGCAATAAAATAGCACCAAGTCCTATCGAGCTTGCATCTGTGTGCAATTCAATAAGCTTTTCTGGGTCAAAAATAGTTAGTACTGGGTCATTATTCAATATTGAGATTATCTTTTTGCGAGTATGTTCATGTTCTGGTTTCCAGACAAACTCGGTATTTTTGGAGGTTAGATTATACAATGCTTTCATCTGCTCTGAAAATTTTGGTACGAATTGTCTGAAATATGAAGCCAGACCTATGAATTGTCGCACCTGTGTTACTGTCTGCGGTGGTGGCAATTGGCCTAGCGCTTGTACCTTGCGTGGATTTGGTCGGATTTCACCTGCCTCGACCAGGTATCCTAGGTATTCTATGCTGGTTTTTAGAAAAGTGCATTTTGATACATTGAAAGAGAACCCCGATTGAGATAGTTTTTCCAAGACCAACTGTAGCCTTTCAAATGCTTCCTCTTTTGTCCTTGCCACAATTATTACGTCATCTATATAGACGACGGCAAACGTTTGCGCCAAATCACCTAATGCTCTTATAATTGAGCGCTGGAAAATCGAGGATGCATTTTTCAATCCAAAAGGCATCGCTAAAAATTCGTATTGTCCTTCTGGTGTGACAAATGTGGTGCGTTCAATGGAATCAGGGTGTATGGGTACTTGGTAGAAGCCACTTGCCATGTCTAAACTAGAAAAATATTTTCCTTCACGCAGTCTGTCGATTTGATCAGCAATTAAAGGCAGCGGATACCTGTCAGCGACTGTATTGGCATTAAGTTCGCGATAATCGACACATAGCCGATGGGTTCCATTTTTCTTTTTAACCATTAGCATTGGACTTACAAATGGGGAGCAACTCGGACGTATGACATTTGATTTTAATAATTCAGATATTTTACTTCTTACTAGTTCTTTCTCATCTACGCTTAGCCTATACGGACGCCTTTGAACGGTTTTATTTGAATCTAAGAGACGGATTTCAAGTTCGCCTGTTGTTACTCGGCTTTGAGGGATACCCTCAATAAACTTTTCGGCAAAGTTTTGCAACATTTCTATCAAGCGAGATTTATCTGTAATACTTAAGGTATCATCGTTATTCAAATACTCGATATAACTCATATCTGTCTCTTTTATTAGCGTATTGACTGTTTTGGTTTTGTACATTTCAAACTTGTCAATCTCAATAGAAACTCCAAATCCCATTCCCAAAATGTCGCGGCCTATCATTACATCATATTTCAAAAACTTATCCATAATAACATGAAATAACAATTCTATCGGGTTTTGATCAATTTTGACAGTAGCTAAAATTTGCATGGTGGAATATACAGGATTATCCCCAATCACTAAATGGTTGATTCTTTTCCCAGCAAATTTTTCTGCATAACTCTCTTTGATCAGCGTGCATTCAGCTCCAGAATCAAAACAAAAAGGAACGGGCTCACCAAATTGTCGCAGCATTCCTCTTGGCTCAGCAACGGTACAGATGTTCACTCTCTTCTCATTTGATCCAACGCCGCCAGTTGAAGTTCCTTTTGTGCATGATGAAGCAATGTGTCCAGCCTCGCCACATTTAAAGCACGTTATAGCAGAACGTCCTTTTGCGGATGACTTGTTGTTCGACATATTGTTATTTGACGAATTACTGTTTGTTAGGGACTTCTCTTCGAATTTTCTTTTGCGACATTCGGCCATCTTATGTCCAAGGTTTCCCACAATGGTGACATTTAACGCTGTACGACGCTTTAAATCTCTTCCGGTCTGGTTCCAATGGGTTGCTAGACTTGGAACCTTCGTTGGATTTTCCAAAAGCATAGGCTTTTAGGTGTTGTTGCATCTCGTCTTGACATTTAATGTTCGTCGTTATCAGCATGCGTTGCAGACTACGATCCATTTGTGAAGCGTGCGCCAGCACAAGTGAGACAGCTATTTCTTCTAAATTTACAGTCTTCCATTTGGCCAACAATGACGTCACAAGACGGCTCGCATATACCGAGAGACACTCGCCAGGGTTCGGTCGTCCATTGAAGATGTTCATAAGAATGGCTGCTGACGTCTCTACTCCCACAAAGCGTTGCAAAAACAATTCCTGGAACTCTGGCCACTTCATTGCTGGGTAGCAGATTTGCGAAAGCCATGGCGAGGCGCTTCCTTCCAAAGAGCCGCTCAGTTGTCATCACTAATTCACTGCCCTTTAATGGATTTTCGCTGAATATAATGTCCGCCGTCTTGCACCAGGCAGCTGCGTCTGCGACTGCCATGTCTGGGTTGAACTTTGGCAACGTGATGCATTTCTTCGAGGTCGAGGCAGCATTAGTTGCTTGCATTGCCTTAATTATCTCCAGAAATTGCGATTTTGAGACTTCAGAATTTCACGCCACATATTGCCAGAATTTCCTGGTGGAGAGGCATTGTCCAATCTCACTTCTGATGTCAGAGCGTTAAGACGGTCCATTGAAGATACACTGGTAGCACAGCAACTCCCGAGAAATGTCTTAGAATATTTAGTTTTCTTTTACGAGTACACGTCAGCACTCTCTGACTTACTCAACCAGAATGAATCAACCGGAAAACTTGTCGTCTGTCACCTTATTGGTGCTCTGCTTCTTCCATGCTTGTCACTGACTTTTATACCTGTCAGTGTACACTTTCAACACTAAATACTAACCAACACTCTCGGGCCATGCTCGGCACAGGCAATCCTTGTCTGACACCTTGCTCCCAGTGGTAACCCTGGTAGAATGTAACGTCTGTGTTAAATAATTGTCTTTATTAACATTTCATAGTTAACATTCAAAATAAGTAGCAATTTCTGAAATCTACGACATATATATATTTTACTTATTTTACCTTCCAACACACAAACAGCCCATCAGTCCGCAGGCCTGTCGACAACGGTGAGAAAAGCTGAGTTTGTATAATTAAAATTTTAAATATTCCCTAATTGTTAAGATGTGATATGGTATATAGACTGCATTTTGATATACATATATTTTACTTATTTTACCTTCCAACACCCAAACAGCCCATCAGTCCGCAGGCCTGTCGACAACGGTGAGAAAAGCTGAGTTTGTATTGTAAGTACGGCATAGCCGCCTAACACCATTCGTCGAAATACGATATATATATATATCAAGAACAATATTCATACAGAGTTACATGCCTATCCAAATTTATAAGTGCAAGGCTTAGATATGTGTTTTTTAGCTGTTATTTTACATACCCATTGCCATCATATCTAAGCGCTGCATATTCAGTTTGTTCTTAGTTTTCCTTTTGAGAATAATATCTTTTGTTTGTCTGCCTTCTATATTATCAATATCCAATGAATTGCTTAATATAGTATGCGCGACCTATTGAATTCAGTCCGCATATAAAGAAATTTGTTTTATAACAATATGTTTTTCTAACCTTAATGAATTTTGATTAAAATGAGTTAAATACTTTAATGGGCACCTGATATAACTGGTTTGCATTTCAAATGGGTAAAGGCGCTTACATCAATCGAACTTTACTAGGTAGGGTGGGTAATAGAAGGAGAACTTCAACATCTTGTTCTCCCTCCTTCTTCAAGATTTGTGAGATCAATTTAGTATCCCCTTGCGTATTGGATCCTTTATCCCTCCTTCCTTCCCTCTCCTGTAACTCTCTCTACTCTCTTTTATAGGTATAATTTTAAATTTAATTTATTGATTTATCCCAGCACTACAAGTACAAATAGACTTATATCGATTGTGCTAGTCACGACAATGATTCAATTGTTTCAACGATTAAGAATTTGATAAATAATAACTAACTAAACCTAATACATATATATAGTTTCATGACATAAAATACTAATAATTTAATTAATTTTAAATTTGATTTTAATTTTCTAATATATAAGTGAATTTTATAGCCATACAGTTTTCTAGGGTGCAAAAGAACCCCCGTTTTCCCTGAGCAAAGCTGGCACGTGTAGGCAGAGTAAGCTCCCAGTAATGCTGTCCACTCACCGCAGAGGTTATGACCATTACAATAATAGAACGCTTTTTTTGAGACCGATTTTCTAATTTTAGGAACTCTCCGTTCTTGCTTTAAGAAAGTTCCTGTTCTTGCTTTTAAGAACACTCCGTTCTTGCATTAAGTTCTCGTAAGTCCAGAAAAAAAACAAATTTTAAAACACACATTTTTTACGGGGTGAATTTTTCAGCAGAAGAAACACGGCGGCCATATTGGCTCAATTTTATTAAATCATTAAAAATTACTGTTTCACTTTAACTTGTCTCGGGACCTCGGCAACTGAAAAGACGGAAGTATGAACTCGACCATGGTCATCTCGCGATTCACTGCTGCCTAACAATAATAAAAGAGTTCAGTCTGAATCATTGAGCATCAAATCAAATGATGAATCAAATCGTCGTGGCACAGATTTTTTTTTTTATTACTAATTTTTATTTGAGATGTTTTGAACATTGTCTATATTTTTTAAAATGCTGCGTGGTCCGAAAATCAAATATTCCATTTCATTTTACTTTATCTTGTAAAAACGTAGAGTAAGAACCAAACCATGACCAAATGTTCATGATTTTAGAACGACATTTTGTTTTCTGTTTAGTTTAACTGATTAATATTTTTTATTTAGATACTCAAACTATTTCCTTAGCCATGCTTTTGGTAATAATATTACGTAGTTGATCACACACTTTAAATATATTTTGTTGCTAGCGATCATCATCATGTTGGACTAGTCCGTCATTTTTCAAGACCCAAACAGACGCGAGTTTTCTTAATTTGTTTGTCGACTTAGAACGATTGGTACACTTTTAGGAACATGGTCTTGTTTTAAGAACGGAAAAATCAAGAACGGATTGGGTATAAAAGTAAGAAAATGGGGCAGCCATTCAGAACGCCCCCTTTTTTCAGGAATTTGACCCCTACGTCACCAAGACAACTATATGTGAGACCAATTCTTGAATATGGGTCGTGTGTCTGGTCTCCATACTATCAAAAATATCAATATCAACTGCAATCGGTTCAAAAACAGTTCTTAATTTTCCCTCTCCGAGCCTTAAACTGTGGTCGTCCTCCTTATGAGGATTGATTACGCTTTATCGACTTGGCTTCCAATTCATTTTGATCAAAGGTTCCATTTCTTAGACTGATAGGTGACAGTTAATTGAAGTTAGGTAGTTTACTCATACAAAAATAATATTTCAAACAGGGTCTGTATGGTAGCCATCGAGTATTATCGATTATTTCAGGTCAAGTGTATATAATTACAAGTTTGAGTCCCGATCCCAATAAAAAGAATTAAAACATTGGAGCTTTAAACTTTATTAGATGTGGGTTGGTTGTTAGTGATCTTAAGACTACCTTAAAATTCGCGGCTTATGCTCTATTTAAAGGGATAACGACGCCAATGGGCATGTGGCAAAGACAAAGGAATGGTCATTTGTATAGATGCTGCTATGCTTGCATCTTCTGATTGGTCAATTTATTTATTTCGCAATTATTGTTATGATTACGTTATGAGGCTTGGGTGGGCGCTCCGCATTCAACTTTTGTTTATGCTAAACTCTTTTTTTTGTTAGCGAATCTAGCGCTTTAAAGTACAGTGGGCATGAGGATGGTAAAACTAGGTTGGACAGTGGGTTTGAATATGATAAAAAAGGTAGGGTGAATACTGGATATGTCACTCCTCCACACCTAAAGTGAGGCGTGTCCTCACGCGTCTGAGTAATATGATTTTATATTTCTGGATACATTTTTGGAACAATATTTAAGTCTAATTGGTCTTTTTCAACTGGGAGTTCATTTTGGTATTCAATAACGTTTAGTTTTTTTTACAAAAATTCTTTTTGGAATGTTCTTAAATTTATAAGTAAGGTACATGATTAAACTTAATATAATAATGCTTATCATTATGATTGTAATAATCTGGTAAATTCGGTTTTCTTTATTATACGATAATGGTTGTAGATGTGTAATATTATTTCTGACATATATGTTTTGTGTGTAGTCTGAGTTTATATTAGTTGCAATGATTTCATTTAGTATTACTGAACAATTATAGATTTTGAGCAAATTATTACCTTCAATTATAATTTCATTCTTCTCACAATTTTGATTTAAAGTGCTTTTGGTAGCTTCCATGTTATAATAATATTGGGTTCAATAAAGTTAGTTTGTGTAAGTAAATGAGTTTTAGTATATCTGCAGCTAGTTTTTGTTTGATTCAAAATCCCTAGTATGCATGGATTAGTTGTTAGTTTATTTGTGTTTTTGTTGTACAAAGTATTGTTGTGTAGATAGTATTTATACTGTGTTTGTCTTGTATATCTCCTCTTCGGGGCACGAAAATTTCGTATAGAGGATTGATTATTTTCTAATATGTGAGATATAGGATTTCATTAGAACTGATCGTTGATGTTTTTACTTTAGAATCTTTTCAGAATTAAATGAAAACAAATAACGTGGAAAAAGATCCCATTCTTGTGAATATTTACTTTGTTAATTTTCTTTTGTTTTGAAAATTGGTTTGTAACTTAATTTTACGATTATAGTTAAGGTTTATTCACCAGGAGTAGATGAATTTACCGTGAATAAGGGGTGTTTTCTGAAGTTTCAAAGTTTGCTGAGTTTTGCTCTTAAATGATCGAGTTGTGATTTATTTTGTGGTGTGTAAGTAAATTTCAATTGCCATAAGTCGATTTTCTTCGTCGTCGTCAGTGTTAATTATTCGAATTTTTTCATTTATGGTCTTGTGTAGTCGTTCTACATCTGCCACACCATTTTTACTTGTTGTTATTTGAATTTTTACTCCTTCTTTGTCAAGCCATTCTTTAAGTGCAATGCTCATAAAAGCACTGTCCCTGTCTGTTTTCAAAATAATGGGCTTCCCATACTATTAAATGTACGAATGAGTCCTCTTTTGACTTCCATCCAATCTTTCCCATTTAGCTCGATTATACTTGCAAATTTAGAATATAAGTCAATACATGTCAGATAGTTTTGGTTTTTTATGGTGTATATGTCAACCACATACATTTCTCTACAATTTTCGACTTCAGGTGTAACTTTTAGTGTAAGCGATGTATTTCTGTGTTCGATTTTGCTCGGTAGCAATTTTCACATTCGTTAATTATGTTTTGAGTTAGTTTTTGGGAATCTGGGTAATAGTACGATTCTCCAAAAAGCCTGATCATTTTTTCGATGCTTGGATGTAATAATTTCTTGTGGTTTTTAATGATTATATCTTTGAACTCTGCATAATTTCTGATGTCTTGTAGTTTAAAATTTGTTCTCACTATTTGTGTTGTTTTCGGGTTAATTTGTTTAAATACCTGTTGTATTAATTCAAAATCAGAATTGTTGTGTAATATTGTTGCTGTAATATTATTGTATTTATCCGGTTCGATCGACAATTCCAATCCTTACAATAAATCCACGTCTGAGAATAGTTTTGTATTACTATTTATTTAAAACAACAACTTAATCTAAACTATAACTTTGTGAAATCCAAATGTTCACTTTTATTATTGGCGGTCAGCCTTGGCGGTCAGCCTTTGGTGGTCAGCTATTTTTGCGTCTGTCACGTACAGTTTTCTTAGCTCGACTTCGCTTCCTGCTTCTTAGTGTTACCGTACGTTACATTTTATAAAATACCAAATTCTTATTTATATGGGGCTGTCCACTCAGCTTGCAATCACTTAAAATACGTTTAATTCAAAAAATAACTTCTTAATTCAGAACATTCTCCTCCCAAAGTATTGTTAGCATATGTAGAAGTACTTTACATTTCATTATTTGTTATTCATATGTAACAATATTGGCCATGTGTTTCTTGGCAAGTTTGAATCCATAATTATAACAACGTCTCCTTCACAGAGCTTTCCTTATTCTTTTGACCATTTCTTACTGCACAATAAATACTGTCGATAGTCTTTTTTCCATTTCTGCCAAAACATATCTGCTATCTTTTGCGATGCTTTCCACATGTTTAAAAGCTTTAAGTCTCTATCAGTCGCGTCAGAAAAGAACGAGTCTCTGTAGTTTGGTCCGATCAAAATACTGTTTGGAGTCAAGGGCTCTGTATCATTTGAGTCAGAGGAAATGTACAAGAGCGGTCTACTATTTATCATGAACTCTATTTCTTTGGATGTCGTTCTTTCAGAAGATAAAGCAAATGTTTTTTGACTGATTGGATTAATCGTTCCCACGCTCCTCCCATATGTGGAGACAAAGGGGGGTTAAAACACCATGTGCACTTCTTAGATGTCATAAACTGTAAAATTTCATCTTCTGGCCAGTTTGCTATAATCTCGCTAATATTTTTGCTAGCTTTCTTGAAATTCGTCCCATTGTCCGAGTACAACTCTATTGGGAATCCTCGTCGACACCCAAATTGCCGAAACACATTCATAAAGGCATTACATGACAAGTCCTCAGCAATTTCTATGAATGGCACGTGACGTCATATGTGAAAATGACACCATTTCGTTTGACGTGACTACGGTTCACTAATATCTGTATTGGTCCAAAATAGTCGACACCTGTTTTCAAAAACGGTCTTTCTGTCGGTAATACTCTACATGGCGGTAATTGACCCATAATTGGAACAACTGGTAGTGATCTTTTGTTTTTGCAAAACTGACAATCTCGAATCACCTTTTTTACTAGACTGCGGCATTTTATAATCCAAAATGTCTGTCGTAGATTGGCTATAACAGTTTCAGTCCCCAGGTGACAATTTTGGACGTGGTAATAATGAACCAATAAAGTAGTTAAGGTACATGTCTAGTTTCAGCAGCCCAAAAGTAAGGGTTTACGAAAAAATTTATTACTCGAAAAGTTTACCACATATCGACTAGCGGTTTTTTGTTCGATAGATAATTGATCAAGCTAACTTTTAAAATTTTTTTTGTAGTTGTTGCAGCAGTTGTTGTTGTAGCCCGCTTAAAGTCGACCCATTTTTAAAAACATAGGTGCCTGGTGCGTCAGATTTCCAGAGAACGCATCATCGGATAAAAAATGTAAATGAGGTTTTGTTGGGAATTGATGTGGTTATGGTCGGAACTAGGATATCTGGGATCGGTCTATATAAGGGAGTAAGGGGTTCTCAAAGTCAAAATTCGAAAATTGACCTATTTTTACATAATAAAAGCTCCACTCTGCGCAAATAGAACAAAAAATTTTGTAGGTTTTAGGCATCGATTAGTTTGCATCTGGCTATTAGCTTTCACGAGGGAAATTGGAAAAAGGGTTGATCAAAAAATAATGAGATTTTTTTTTTCTTTTATTTACGTATTTTAGTTCGCTTTGATGTTTTTTTTGAAACATAGTTGATCGAAAATAATGAGACTTATTTTTTTTTTTTTTTGTTTTTTTTTTTTTTTTTTTTTGTTTTTTTAACAAAAATGCGCGCCAATTTTGTGATTTTGCGCCCGACCTACCTGTACAAAAATCAAAATATCTCGAATTTGTATTTTTTTTTTGCTTAAAAATTTAAGGGATGTTTTTAACATTATAACGCATGATTTAAGCCAAAAAAAAAAAAATCGAAATTTTCAAAATCTGAAACTAGACATGTACCTTAACGCGTGTCCCTTGCTCAATATTATCGGATTCTTAGAGTCATAATCGAAACATTCTTCATTAATGTTGTTTAATCTTCCACGTAGTCGTAACAATCCATCATCTGTCATACAAATAGGAAGTGATTTTAATGAACTCGATCTGTCAATTGCTTTTCCATTCTTGATGCAATGAATTTCGTTTTTATACGAATCTAACTGAATTTTCTTAAAAATAACACGTTCTGCTTTATTTATCTCATCAGCTGTCAATTCATTTTTTAGTTGGACTTGTTCTTTCTTTAGCTTGCCAACGTATCTTAATATCCATGCTACAGTCCGAACATATCTCATCCAGTTAGAAAATCTAGATTCATCGGGTAGTATAATCTGGTTAGTCTTTTCTCTTATGCAATGGACGTATTCCTGATTAATTTCTGGGTTGTCTGACTGATTTTCATTGATCTTTCCTTTTGGCCATTCCGAAAAAGGTTTGTATAGGAAGAGTGGACCCTTAAGCCAAATTTCATTGTTAGCAAAATCAAATTTGAAGATTTTCGTAGCTTGATCTGCTGGATTGAGCTTTGTGGGGATATATCTCCAATCTCGTGAATTTGTCAGTTCCTGTATTTCCCCGAGTCTTTGTGCAACAAACGCTTTAAAACGTTTACTGCTTGATCTAAGCCAGTACAATATGATCTCAGAATCAGTCCACATAAAAGTTTTGCTGATTTTGATATTCAAGATGTCTTTTAATGCCTTCCCTATTCTAGCTCCTAACAAAGCTCCTTGTAACTCCAATCTGGGTATAGACATTGGTTTCAATGGAGATACTTTCGACTTAGCCATTATCAATGAACATTCCACCTCATGGCCATGATTGAATCGCAAATATGCGCATGTAGCATAAGCGGACTTTGAAGCGTCACAAAAAATATGAAGTTGAATGTCAAATTTATCAATTGGAAGCTTTGTCATTTGTCTTGGAACAGTAAATTCATTTATCCTTTTAAATTGGAACATAAGTTTTTCCATATTTCATGACAGTCATCCGTAATAAATTCGTCCCACAACTCCACTGTCCCAAATTAACTGTAACAGAATTTTATTGGCGATAAGTAGATTCGAAAGAAATCCAAGTGGATCAGAAGATTGACATTGTAATTTTAGGTACTTCACGTTTAGTTGGTCGAAATTTAAGATGTCAGCATGTGACTTTTTAAACTTTAAATTGTATGCAAATTGTCCTTTTAAAGTCCCACATCAGACCTAGGATACGTTCTTCTGTTGCAGTTTTTATTTCTTTCGTACCAATCTGTTCACTGCTTTTATTAAGTCTTGTCAAGACTTCGCTTGAGTTAGAAACCCAGTTACACATATCGAACCCTGCTTGTTCATGAATATATGTTACTTCATTTATCAACTTGACTGCGCTGTCGCATCAGGCGCTCCTCCGAAGTAATCATCCATATAATGATTGTTGATAACATCACTACAGGCTTTGGAATTGATTTTGAAATCTATAGCATTACGATTTCTTGTTTCTTGTGCTATGCTTGGGCTACATTTTGCTCCAAAGAATAGAACCTGGATTTCATAGACGTCTGGTTCAGTGTCTCGATTTAAACCTCTCCATAGAATTCTTTGGGCATGTCTGTCTTCTTGACGAACTAGTATCTGAAGAAACATCTCTTTAATATCCCCAACAAAAACTACGTTATGTTCACGAAAGTTCATTAATACAGATATGACCTGGTTGTACAAATCTGGTCCTGTTAACAGAAAGTCGTTTAAACAATATCCATGGGATTTGGATGCTGCATCAAAAACGATTCTTAGCTTGTCTGGCTTGTTACTATTAACTACACCGAAATGAGGCGTTTCTATAGCTATCTCTGATGGATTTAGTTTCCGCAAATATCCTTTAGATACGTATGAGTCTATCATTGCACGGTATTTTTCACCGTATTCGCTGTTCTTGTCGATTTTTCGCTCTAAATGTCTAAGTCTGTTAAATGCATTGTTGTAGCTTTCCGGCAGTTTTATCTGTTCACCTTTCCAAAAGAGGCCACATTCGAATCTGTTTCCTTTCCTCTTTAGGGTGTTATCAAGAATTTTTAGACATTTTTTGTCATCTAGTGAAATCGGATTGTCTTTTGTATTAGTCAATGCATTTTCTAACGTCCAGTAAGATTTCACAAGATCCTGTAATACATTAAGGTCGTCTTTGTCATTTTAATGTATCGACACAATTTTTAATGTGGAAGGAATATTCGGATAGTCTTGAATCTGTTGATGAATCTACAATGCCATGAATCACCCATCCTAATGAAGTCTTACTTGCAACTGGTCCCTGAAACGATTCGTATTTTAGTTTTCGGGATACAATAACTGACCAATTATCCAGTCCAATTAGGAGTTTGGGTTGTGCATCTTCATATGAAAGGTCATCAAATGGTTTTAAAATGTCCTTGTCGGTCAAATTGATGCTAAGGGTTTGCGTTGGTAGGTTAAGACCAGAAATAGTTTTTACCTTTCTCAAAGTAAATGATTTTGAAGATTCATCTTTTCCTTTGACACAAACACTAACCACTTTTGAGTCACGCTGCTCGTGTACTTCATTATTTGTCCATTGCATTCTCAATGGTCTTGTAGGACCGTCTAATCCTAATTCATCAGCCATTTCTTGGTCTAAGAGATACCGTGGATGCTTCATCCAAAAGAGCGTAAGTTTTTATTGTATTCTTAATAATTGAAATGGGAATAACTTTTGTATCTTCTTGTCACATAAATTGATGTTACAATTGTTGTCAGTCTGTGTTTGTGTATCATCCTTTGTCATTAAACTTTCCCTGATTTCTTTTTGTTGTTTATCCTTATGCAATAATGGGTTATGCGTTTGGGAACAATTGTTTATTTTACAAGGTTTTATTCGCTTGCAATGTTTCATCAAATGGTTTTTACCAAGACATGATATGCACAGTCGAGTTTTTGTGATGTGCTGCCAGCGTCTGTCAATATCTAAGTCCTTGAATTTGTCACACAAATTTATGTAGTGGTTTGTTTGTTTACAAAAATGGCAAAATTTAGATCTGTTTTGCTCGTTAGAGTTCACCTGACTTGAAACCGTCAATGTTGTTTCTTTTATCTTTACTTGTCCGAACCCTAGCATCTGTGCTGCTTTTGCTTTCTTACTTAGCCAGCTGTGTAAAATAATCAATTTTGGTTTTTTGTCTTTTGTATCTTGATAATACTGCATAAAGGCTAATCTCTGTGATAATGGCAATTTATCTAATACATCCTCAAACAAGATTGGATTTTTAATATGATCGTTCGCTTTAAAGCTTTGTAGTGTACATATTAGATTAGTAAGCATGTCAAATAAACTTATTAGTTTTTCAATTTTGTCGTCCTTAATTGGAGGTTGGCTTTTAATTTTATCTATCAAATGTCTGATAATGTGTGTTGGTTGACCAAAGCGTTCTTCCAATGTTTCCATGATAGTTTTTACATTTTGTGGTAGTAACAATAATGATTGAACTGATTCTTTTGCTCTACTTGTCAATGCTTTTCTTAGTCGGTACATGTTTTCATAATCAGAAAAGTTACATATTTCGGAACTATTTGTAAACTCTGAATAAAATATTGGCCATTCAAGGGGATCTCCAGAAAATACTGGTAAATCCTGTACAATGGTTTGTCGGGCCATAAATGTCTGCATAATGTTTTGGTTTACCAAATTGTCTCGTACCTGATTGTTTTCATATTGATGTATGTCAACCCACTCACGTGTTCGTCTTGCAGATTGAGGATCGATGTCATCAGCGTTTTCGTTGTCGTCTTCTTGGTCGTCAGGTTGGTCATCCTGAGCTTCTTGGTCGTCAGGTTGATCTTCAGGTTGGTCATCCTGAGCTTGGTCGTTGTCAGATTGATCGGTGTCTCCATAGTCATCATATTGTTCCTCCAATTCAGCTATTTGTAGTTGCCGCTGCATTTTATTTTGTTTCTGTTGAAACTCCAATTTTGCTCGTTGCTGCGTCTTCAAGAACTCCATTTCAATTTTAAGTCGTTGAATCTTTGTCGATTTAAGTGATCTTTGTGATCCTTGTTTTGAAGGTGTCCCCTTTCCTGTCTTTAATGGTGTCTCCATTTCAAGTGGTATTGGCGTCCCCTTTACCTTTTTAGATTGTTTATTTTTGGCTAATGGAAATGGAGTCGATACTTTCACTAAAGTGTTGTCCAACTGCTCGGTGATCCCTTGATCAAATCCACTAGCTAAGTTCTCGTAATCTTTGTCTTCAGCCGCTTGCACACTTTTGTCTTTTTCTGTGTCCATGTTTGCTGTTGATTTTTTATTGCGTAATAGCATAATCCAGATTTTTCCAGTTCTCAGAAAAATATGTACAGTTGAGTGTGTATATGTGCATCACATATACATGCCGCACAAGCGTCTTGTCTGTGTGTGTGTATGTGTCGCCGTGTCAAGCTACATACATACATTTGCAAATGTGGCTGATGTAATATACACACTTCTTGCGAAATTCAAATCCTGTTGTTGTTGCAGATGAAATTCTTGGAATTTACCGATGTCGCCTGTTTTTCCAGAGTGCCGTTCGGTTGGCTTTCGAAGGACCATTAATGTTGTGTTACACACCTGTAATATTATTGTATTTATCCGGTTCGATCGACCATTAATGTTGTGTTACACACCTGTAATATTATAGTATTTATCCGGTTCGATCGACAATTCCAATCCTTAAATAAATCCACGTCTGAGAATAGTTTTGTATTACTATTTATTTAAAACAACAACTTAATCTAAACTATAACTTTGTGAAATCCAAATGTTCACTTTTATTATTGGCGGTCAGCCTTGGCGGTCAGCCTTTGCGGTCAGCTATTTTTGCGTCTGTCACGTACAGTTTTCTTAGCTCGACTTCGCTTCCTGCTTTTTAGTGTTACCGTACGTTACATTTTATAAAATACCAAATTCCTTATTTATATGGGGGATGTCCACTCAGCTTGCAATCACTTAAAATACGTTTAATTCAAAAAATAACTTCTTAATTCAGAACAAGAATCATGTTCAATGTATACTGCGCTTCCTTTGGTACAAAAATGTTCCCTCACTATCTGCTTTGCTTTTTCTGTATCAAGGTTTGAATAATAAATTTTTATTTTTGTTTTCTTGAAATAAGATTCACTTACAAGATTGTCAGTGTCACTCCTAAGCATTTCTATCTGTCTTGCGAAATAATTGAGTGGTTTTTCTGGTAAGGGTATTAGATTTTCGTTGTCTTCTTCAGCGCTATGTGCGGTAGCTTGTGTAATGTCTTCATAAAAAGTTTTCGTTAATTTTGACTCTGGATAATGCGTCTGCCACGTGGTTTAGTTTGCCTTCTAAGTATTTTATTTCGAAATCGTATTCGCTTAACCTTATTTCCATCTCTGGAGTTTCATATTTGGCTCCTTAATGTTGCTAAGACAAACTAATGGTTTATGGTCACTTAGTATTTCGAATCTTCTTCCGTATAGGTATGGTCTCAATGTTTTTGTTGCCCACACTATGGCTAACAACTCTTTTTCGATTGTGCTGTAATTCACTTCGCGCTCGTTTAGAGTACGACTTATGTAACTAATCGGTTTATTATCTTGAGAAAGTACCGCTCCTAAGGCAACATTGCTAGCATCTGTCGTCAATTGGAACTTTTTGTTAAAGTCTGGGTAAATCAACACAGGATCATTAATGATTAGCTGTTTTAATCTGTTAAATGCCCTAATGTAATCTTCGTCAGTTATTTTTATTTTTGAACCTTTTTTTAAACATTTTGTCAAAGGTTTCGCTATATTAGCGAACAGTGGGATGAATTTTCTGTAGTAGCCGCAAAGGCCAAGAAATGATTTGATTTCTTTTTGGGTTTTAGGAATTGGGAATTTGTTAATTGCTTCGACTTTGTCTGGATTTGGTTTTACAGAATTTGGCCCTATTATATGACCAAAAAAAATTTTGCTTCTTGTTTCAAAAAGTCGCATTTGTGGAGCTGTAATTTTAAATCAAAGTGAATGTTAGCAGGCTCAAGGTCGAGGTTTGATTATAGTTCAATAATCAACCAGAAAATTCAACAGAGAATACATTTGAACATGAACAGTAGCTGTGGCTGTTAGACGGCCGTTTCGGCTGCCGCCATGGCAAAAGCCTTCGTCAGTACACTTTCAGTTGCTGTCACACCAACAAGCCATTTGCAAATCCTATTTATACTACAAAGTCGGCGAATAAATTGTTGAGAATTCCAAGTGCACAAATTTGCACGAACTTTCAACTAGCTTTTAAGCTAGAATTTCAAGTGCACAAGCTTGCACGAACTTTCAACTAGCTTTTAAGCTCCGCTTTTAGGGTATATGAAGGTAAATGCATTGGCATTGAAGGTTGTTCAATGTATCTCTGTTGTTTATGGCCACTATTTTAATTACTGAGAAATTCGTCTCAGAGTGTGATTAAAGTGTGCCACGATTTTCTTGTGTGCATTTATTTAAAGGGAGTATGCTTCCCTTTTTGTATAAATACCAAGGTATTTTTATTGTTTGTTTAATAGGGAACCGTTAAGGTTTTATAACAAACATCACGGCGAGCCAATTCCGTTATTGTATCTGAATATGGGTTTAACGACCTATTTTGATTTTAGTCAAAGTGAATGTTAGCAGGCTCAAGGTCGAGGTTTGATTATAGTTCAATAATCAACCAGAAAATTCAACAGAGAATACATTTGAACATGAACAGTAGCTGTGGCTGTGTAGACGGCCGTTTCGGCTGCCGCCATGGCAAAGCCTTCGTCAGTACACTTTCAGTTGCTGTCACACCAACAAGCCATTTGCAAATCCTATTTATACTACAAAGTCGGCGAATAAATTGTTGAGAATTCCAAGTGCACAAATTTGCACGAACTTTCAACTAGCTTTTAAGCTCCGCTTTTATAGGGTATATGAGTATAATGCATTGGCTTGAAGGTTGTTCAATGTATTCTGTTGTTTATCCGGTCACTATTTTAATTACTGAGAAATCGTCTCAGAGTGTGATTAAAGTGTGCCACGATTTTCTTGTGTGCATTTATTTAAAGGGAGTATGCTTCCCTTTTTGTATAAATACCAAGGTATTTTTATTGTTTGTTTAATAGGGAACCGTTAAGGTTTTATAACAAACATCACGGCGAGCCAATTCCGTTATTGTATCTGAATATGGGTTTAACGACCTATTTTGATTTTAGTCAAAGTGAATGTTAGCAGGCTCAAGGTCGAGGTTTGATTATAGTTCAATAATCAACCAGAAAATTCAACAGAGAATACATTTGAACATGAACAGTAGCTGTGGCTGTAGCGGCCGTTTCGGCGGCCGGCATGGCAAAGCCTTCGTCTGCACTTTCGTTGCTGTCACACCAACAAGCCATTTGCAATCCATTTATACTACAAAAGTCGGCGAATAAATTGTTGAGAATTCCAAGTGCACAAATTTGCACGAACTTTCTGCCACTTTTAAGTAAGAATTCTCAAAATGCACAAGCTTGCACGAACTTTCAACTAGCTTTAAGCTCCGCTTTTATAGGGTATATGAAGGTAAATGCATTGGCATTGAAGGTTGTTCAACGTATCTCTGTTGTTTTTGGCCACCTTATTTTAATTACTGAGAAAATTCGTCTCAGAGGTGATTAAAGTGTGCCACGATTTTCTTGTGTGCATTTATTTAAAGGGAGTATACTGCCCTTTTTTGTATAAATACCAAGGTATTTTTATTGTTTGTTTAATAGGAACCGTTAAGCCCATTTCAATCTGATGGAAGCCCTTACAAAATCAATTGTAGTGAAATATAAACATCGTCCGAGTTTTCCCCAATATTTCATCCATATTTGGGATTGGGAATTTGTCATTGATAGTTACGTCGTTTAGTCCTCTGTAATCTACAACAAGCCTAAACTTTTCTTCCCTGATGCGTCTTTCCTTTGGTACTACCCATAGTGGGCTACAATAAGGTGATTGGCTATGCCGAATTATACCTTGGTTCAACATGTCCTTAATTTGTCTTTCAATTTCTTCTTCAAACGCAAAAAGGATAACTGTATGGTTTTTATATATTGGCTTTTCATGTTGGGTGTTAATTTCGTGCTTTACAATACTCGTGAATGTCAAATTGTCACTTTCGCGATATTGTATGTCACTGAAATTTTTAAGTAAGTTTAATAGTTTGAATTTTTCTTCATCGTTTAGATGATCCACTCTGTAATCTTGTCCAGTAGTGATTTCGTTGCTTATAGCGTAATTTATTTCCTTTGTATGGTCTCCAGATTGAAGACATAATTTAAAGTTTTTTCTGCATTTGGATCCCAAATGACATTTCTATTTGTAAATGATCTTTCGCTTATTACTGTTATTCCAGTAATATAATCACAATAGCACCGTTTGCCATCAACAAATTTCTGCCTAACAGCAAATCATAATGAGGTGAAAAGTCATGTATAAAAAATATCTGGTTTTGTGTAAAGAGTTTATTTGGTGCGATAGATACATAATGATTTAACTTTGAAATCCCAGTCATAGTTCTAATGGAAGTTAATTTTGTGAACTGGTAGATTAAGAAAAATTGACTCTCATCATATTTATTGATGAACCTGTGTCAATAAGACACTTGTACCGTATATTATTTATCATGATTTCTATGTAGTAATTTGTCCCGAGGCATTCATTGGAAAATTTTCGTGATTAATTTCATCACCCTGATCTTGCTGATAGTCTGCCTGTTCTTGCTGGTCATTACATTCTGCTTGTTGATAATGTTCATCAACTTGCCTCTTTCGTGAGTCACTATAATTTTCGCGCACACGTTTAAAAAGGTTGATTTGGTATTGAACCAACTTGATTTTGGGTATTTCGATTTTAATTGTTTGGATTATTCATTTGTCCTTGTTGTAAGCTCTGTCTGAATTCCTGCATTAAACCTTTGTTTTGTCCGTTCGAAGGAGGCTGTGAGTAAATTTGGTTTTGATTTGGTCTTGTTTGATAATTCTGTAGTTGATAATTGGGATTATATTGGTTTGTAGGTTGGGGATAAGTGTTTTTTGAATGATTAATGGTATTATTAAATTATGACTTTCCCGCATTATTGTTAATAACATGGTCTGTTTCTTCATAATAGCCTCCATTTGTGCCACTTGTTTTAGTTTTAAAATTGTTGAGATATCATATCTCGCAAGAGTCATAAAAAGCCTATCAGGTAATTTCCTTTGAATAAGACTTTTAACTGTGTTTGTCATTGAGTTTGTATATAATCTTGTGTTTTCCAAATTACCCTCTAATTCTAACTTATTACTGATGATGAGCATCTCTGCTTCGACATCGCCGCAGAACTTACGGAGGTTTCCTTTGAATAAGACTTTTAACTGTATTTGTCATTGAGTTTTGTATACAATCTTGGGTTTTCCAAATTACCCTCTAATTCTAACATATTACTGATGATGAGCATCTTGGCTTCGACATCGCCGCAGAACTTAGGAGGTTTCCTAAGTTCTTCGACAGGTGTTTGCGTTTTATATTCGGAGATAAGGGCTTGCCTTAGCCCGGTCCAATCGTTGATCTGCCATATTTATAGTAGCTTCTGTGCCTCTCGCCTGCTATCTGGATCTCAATAGCCCCAAAAATGATGCTCTGTTGACGCTCGTTGTTTGTGGTATATAGTTGGAGTAAGTATTCAATCCTTCTAATAAATGGAGCCAATGCAATCGGGTCGCCTTCTAAAAATTGGTAGATTTTCGAATTTGTTGAAGTAGCTGGCTGAGATTTTGTTCGTTTAACAGAACCATTACAGGTGGTGCGAGTATGTTTGCATGTGGGGGTTCCATTTTAAAAAATAAAATGTGTTGTTTTCGTTTGTCTGCAGATGGTCAATAAATCAATTTGTTTTAAATCACTCAATTGGATTTACACATTGATTTGGGTTGACACGATAAGTTCTTTTGCGGATCGCGTTTGTTGTGAAAAAGGTTCGATTTAATTGTGACACTGTGCACAATTGCACTAGTTGATCAAAAAGGATACCAGTTGTATGGATAAGCCTTTTTCAATTGATCGTATCACTCCCGAACAAACGATTTTACAATTATATTGGTGATCCTACCGACTGCGCCAATTACAAGTTTGAGTCCCGATCCCAATAAAAAGAATTAAAACATTGGAGCTTTAAACTTTATTAGATGTGGGTTTGTTGTTGGTGATCTTAAGACTACCTTACAATTCGCGGCTTATGCTCTATTTAAAGGGATAACGACGCTGGCGTACGTGACAATGGGGCATGTGGCAAAGACAAAGGAATGGTCATTTGTTTAGATGCTGCTATGCTGGTATCTTCTGATTGGTCAATTTAATTATTTCGCAATTATTGTTATGATTACGTTATGAGGCTTGGGTGCGCGCTCCGCATTCAACTTTTGTTTATGCTAAACTCCTTTTGTTTATGTTAGCGAATCTCGCGCCTTAAAGTACAGTGGGCATGAGGATGGTAAAACAAGGTTGGACAAATGGTTTGAATTTGATAAGGTAGGGTGAATACTGAATATGTCACTATATATTGTCAGAGCGTTAAGACGGTCCATGATGAAGATGCACTGGTAGCACAGCAAGTCCCGAGAAATGTCTTTGATTTAATTTAGTTTTTCACGAGTACACGTCAGTCTCTGACTTACACAACCAGAATGAATCAACAGGAAAACTTGTCATCTGTCACCTTATTGGTGCTCTGCTTCTTCCATGCTTGTCATTGACTTTCATACCTGTCAGTGGACACTTTTAACACTAAATACTAACAAACTCTCTCGGGCCATGCTCGGCACAGGCAATCCTTGTCTGACACCTTGCTCCCAGTGGTAACCCTGGTAGAATATAACGACTCTGTTAAATAACTGTCTTTATTAACATTTGTCAGAGTTAACATTCAAAACTAAAATTAACAATTTCTGGAATCTACGACACGGCTATCCTGACGCTTCACACGTCCTCGTGTGTGTAACATTAGGCTGTGATCATGCAATACTCTAAACTGTATTTGTTGAGGCTTTTTAGAGGCAACTTTAATTTTAGTTTTAGTTTATCAAGCAAGAGCATAATGAAAGAGTATTATCGGTCAATCTACTTTATCTTTTTTTCGTTTCTTTGTGTCATCATACGTCAATAGGCGCTTGCTGCCCAGCAGCGCTTACATGGAGCGGATCCATATAGGTCTCTTTCAACCTCCGACCCCCGCCACAATATCACCCGCTTCAGCACGCCATGATCGAGCACTTGTGCACGGCGTGACTACTGTGGTGCGGCCATAGCCATCGTATATGAGCTTATTCGCACTCTCTTAGTGCCACTGTATCTTGACATCTCAGAATCATCACTCAATTCGTCTTCTAAATCATCTATCAATTCATATGACTCCTCATTGCTTGGAAAAGCTCTTAAATATTCGTGCGCATACTTAAATGTGCGCTTACTTGACAACGATTTTAATTGGTACCTGTCTCCATCAAGAATTTCAGTAACCACGAATGGTCCCCTAAATTTGGGATCCAACTTTGTTTGATTTCTTTCTTCAGCCCTGAGTAGGACATGATCACCAACCTTATGTCTTACAATTTTTGCTTTGTTTCTGTCGAACCTAGTCTTATCGTATTTGGCGTTTCTATTATTGTTGTCAATGGCTTCAATTCTGGTCAGGCCCCTATCAATTTTGCTCTCACTTCTAATTGTCATCCTTCCTAATGGTCTTGCCTCATTCCCAATTAATAATTCTAAAGGACTATACTTTGTTACACGATTAGATGTGCTATTTATTGCCAGCTGAATATCATTTAAAGCATCCTGCCAAGATCGCTGACCAGTCTCAACCGACGTCAACATGCTTTTCAAAGTGCTCATGGCACGTTCTACTTGACCATTTGCTCGACTGGCTCCTGTCGCAATCAGATGTAACTCAACTGTTGCATAGAACAGAATTCTTTAAATTTGGTACCAGCAAAGCATCTGCCTTGGTCGGCTATAATGCGTGCCGGTACTCCGAATAGTGAGATGGTCTCCTTGACCGCTTTGATGCAATTATCTGCATCAAGGTTTAGTGTACGATGCAGATGTACAAATTTTGTAAAGGCATCAATCTGTACTATAACATATTCTTTTTTAAGTCATTTTTACCACTTAATTTCCCACTTATGTCTATATGCACGGTGTGCCAGGGTATGTCAACTTTGGGGATGGGGTGCATTTTAATTTGTGGCTTTCCTGATGGTGGTTTCGCAACGTTACAGGTGATGCAATTTTCCACAAACTTCCTTACATATTTATGCATTTTGTCAAACCAGTAGTTGCTATACATTTTGTCTAAAGTTTTCTCCCAGCCTAGATGCATAATTACTTCATGCACGTTGTTTATTACAGACCATCTGAATGCTCTAGGTATTACAGGTAAACATTTTGTTCTACCATTTCTTTGTATCTTACGATGCAACATTCCTGATTTTAATTCGTAAGTCCCTGCCATGTCCTCTCCCAATTCATTGTTGCGCAATTTAGAAATTACGGAAGTAATCTCAGTATCGCGCTGCTGCTCGGCGAGAAGCCAGTTGTCAGTTATTTCAGTAATGTTTATGCGCTTTTCAATAGTTTTGAATGAGGATGGGCAACTTACGGCCAGGGGATTCCGCGAAAAAAAATCGGCATGTGACATACGCTCTCCCTTCCTATATTCAATACTGAAATCAAACGATTGTAGGAATGACCACCATCTATGAACCCGAGGAGTCAGGTCTACCTTTTTCATACTTGCTTTTAAAGAGTTACAATCTGTATAGACAACAAATTTTTGACCATGTAAATAATGGCGAAAGTGTTTAACTGCATTATACACTACAAGGGTTTCGAGCTCGTATGAATGATATTTTGATTTTACCATTGCCGTACATTTGCTGTAATATTCTATAAATCTTGGTTTATTTTCTATTTTGTGCAATAAAATAGCACCAAATCCTATCAAGCTTGCAACTGGGTCATTAGTCAATATTGAGATTATCTTTTTTGCGAGTATGTGCATGTTCTGGTTTCCAGACAAACTCGGTATTTTTTTACAATGCTTTCATCTGCTCTGAAAATTTTGGTACGAATTGTCTGAAATAAGAAGACCTATGAATTGTCGCACCTGTGTTACTGTCTGCGGTGGTGGCAATTGGCCTAGCAGCTTGTACCTTGCGTGGATTTGGTCGGATTTCACCTGCCTCGACCAGGTATCCTAGGTATTCTATGCTGGTTTTTAGAAAAGTGCATTTTGTTACATTGAAGGAGAACCCCGATTGAGATAGTTTTTCCAAGACCAACTGTAGCCTTTCAAATGCTTCCTCCTTTGTCCTTGCCACAATTAATACGTCATCTATATAGACGACGGCAAACGTTTGCGCCAAATCACCTAATGCTCTTATAATTGAGCGCTGGAAAATCGAGGATGAATTTTTCAATCAAAAAGGCATCGCTAAAAATTCATACTGTCCTTCTGGAGTGACAAATGCGGTGCGTTCAATAGAATCAGGGTGTATGGGTACTTGGTAGAAGCCACTTGCCATGTCTAAACTAGAAAAATATTTTCCTTCACGCAGTCTGTCGATTTGATCAGCAATTAAAGGCAGTGGATACCTGTCAGCGACTGTATTGGCATTAAGTTCGCGATAATCGACACATAGCCAATGGGTTCCATTTTTCTTTTTAACCATTAGCATTGGACTTGCAAATGGGGAGCAACTCGGACGTATGACATTTGATTTTAATAATTCAGATATTTTACTTCTTACTAGTTCTTTCTCATCTACGCTTAGCCTATACGGACGCCTTTGAACGGTTTTATTTGAATCTAAGAGACGGATTTCAAGTTCGCCTGTTGTTACTCGGCTTTGAGGGATACCCTCAATAAACTTTTCGGCATTTCTATCAAGCGAGATTTATCTGTAATACTTAAGGTATCATCGTTATTCAAATACTCGATATAACTCATATCTGTCTCTTTTATTAGCGCATTGACTGTTTTGGTTTTGTAAATTTCAAACTTGTCAATCTCAATAGAAACTCCAAATCCTATTCCCAAAATGTCGCGTCCTATCATTACATCAAATTTCAAAAACTTATCCATAGTAACATGAAATAACAATTCTATCGGGTATTGATCAATTTTGACAGTAGCTAAAATTTGCATGGTGGAATATACAGGATTATCCCCAATGCCCCTCAGAATCACTAAATTGTTGATTCTTTTCCCAGCAAATTTTTCTGCACAACTCTCTTTGATCAGCGTGCATTCAGCTCCAGAATCAAAACAAAAAGAAACGGGCTCACCAAATTGTCGCAGCATTCCTCTTGGCTCAGAAACGGTACAGATGTTCACTCTCTTCTCATTTGATCCACCGCTGCCAGTTGAAGTTCTTTTGTGCATGATGAAGCAATGTCTCCAGCCTCGCCACATTTAAAGCACGTTATAGCAGAGCGTCCTTTTGCGGATGACTTGCTCGACATATTGTTATTTGACGAATTACTGTTTGTTAGGGACCTCTCTTCGAATTTTCTTTTGCGACATTCGGCCATCTTATGTCTAAGGCTTCCACAATGGTGACATTTAACGCTGTACGACGCTTTAAATCTCTTCCGGTCTGGTTCCAATGGGTTGCTAGACTTGGAACCTTCGTTGGATTTTCCAAAAGCATAGGCTTTTAGGTGTTGTTGCGTCTCGTCTTGACATGTAATGTTCGTCGTTATCAGCATGCGTTGAAGACTACGATCCATTTGTGAAGAGTGCGCCAGAACAAGTGAGACAGCTATTTCTTCTAAATTTACAGTCTTCCATATGGTCAACATAGACGGCTCGCATATACCGAGAGACACTCGCCAGGGTTCGGTCGTCCATTGAAGATGTTCATAAGAATGGCTGCTGACGTCTCTACTCCCACGAAGCGTTGCAAAAAAACAATTCCTGGAACTCTGGCCACTTCATTGCTGGGTAGCAGATTTGCGAAAGCCATGGCGAGGCGCTTCCTTCCAAAGAGCCGCTCAGTGTCATCACTAGTTCACTGCCCTCTAATGGCTTTTCGCTGAATATAATGTCCGTCGTCTTGCACCAGGCAGCTGCGTCTGCGACTGCCATGTCTGGGTTGAACTTTGGCAACGTGATGCATTTCTTCGAGGTCGAGGCAGCATTAGTTGCTTGCATTGCCTTAATTATCTCCAGAAATTGCGATTTTGAGACTTCAGAATTTCACGCCACATATTGCCAGAATTTCCTGGTGGAGAGGCATCGTCCAATCTCACTTCTGATGTCAGAGCGTTAAGACGGTCCATGATGAAGATACACTGGTAGCACAGCAAGTCCCGAGAAATGTCTTTGATTTTATTTAGTTTTTCACGAGTACACGTCAGCACTCTCTGACTTACACAACCAGAATGAATTAACAGGAAAACTTGTCATCTGTCACCTTATTGGTGCTCTGCTTCTTCCATGCTTGTCACTGACTTTCATACCTATCAGTGGACACTTTCAACACTAAATACTAACCAACACTCTCGGCATGCTCGGCACAGGCAATCCTTGTCTGACACCTTGTTCCCAGTGGTAACCCTGGTAGAATATAACGACTCTGTTAAATAACTGTCTTTATTAACATTTGTCAAAGTTAACAATTTCTGGAATCTACGACATATATATACGAGGTGTGTTCAAAAAGTATCGCGAATTTTGTATTTTTTCAAAAATTATTTGTTTATTCATGAACATCTATTTTGTCCCCTTCAAAGTAATCCCCATGAGATATTATACACTTGTCCCAACGGTTTTTCCAATCTTCGAAGCACTTCAAAAAATCATTTTTTTTTATCTTGTTCAGCTCCTCTTTCGATGCCGTCTTTATCTCGTCAAGCGTAGAGTAACGTCGTCCTTTCATGGGCCTCTTCAGTTTAGTGAACAAGAAAAAGTCACAGGGGCCAGATCTGGGGAATACGGTGGCTGCGGCATCATTAGTGTGTTGTTTTTGGCCAAAAAGTCGCGCACAAGCAACGATGTGTGAGCAGGGGCGTTATCGTGGTGCAAAAGCCAATTTTTGTTCTTCCACAAATCCGGGAGTTTCTGGCGGATTGCTTAGCGCAAACTGCGCATAACTTGCAGGTAATATTCCTTATTGACCGTTCTTCCCTGTGGCAAGAACTCATGATGCACCACGCCCCTGCAATCGAAGAAAACTGTCAGCAAAACTTTCACATTCGACCGAACTTGGCGCGCTTTTTCGATCTTGTCGTTCACATCTTCTCGGCCTTCTGAGAACATTTTGTACCACCGATAAACGTTGCTTCGGTCCAAGGTAGCTTCTCAGTATGCCAAAGTCAATATTCGGAAAGCATCCGCGCACTTAATTTCGTTTTTCACACAAAATTTGATTTAGGTCCATTTTTTTGAACAGGTAAAAATCGAAGACGATCCAAAACACGTGCAAGCGAAGCAGCTGTCAACAATTAAGTGAACATTCAAAATGGCCGAGCTTGTCGGCATAAGTGAGAGGCATGAGTATCAACATAACGTCACAAAAAAATCGAAATTCGAATATACGTAACCCGCGAAAATTCAAAATTCGCGATACTTTTTGAACACACCTCGTATATCAAACAAAAAAAAACTATTTAAGTGTACTAACAATACCATTATTCATACGTTTCTCATCGCAGTATCGTTGGGCCCAAGATAAAGATGACAGGTGTAGACGCTGTAAATATAAGAATCAATAAGTATATATATAGACTTGAAATTCCGTTGGCTACCAAACTCATACATTTCGTATATTACTCAATTATTTAAAGACAGGATTATTTTAATAAATTTCCAACCAAATGATTGTTGAGTAAAATTTCAGCAGCAACGATTTACTTTACAAAGCAAAAGAACAGCATAATGAGCTACGACAAATCTGGGAACTTCATTATCTTGATCTTGAACTTGAAAATTCGGGATTCAAAACAAAACCGCAATGATAAGCTCCATCTGCATTAGGAAGGCATGACAAATCAGCAAATCATTCACGGTGACACAAAGTTAACTTATATATGTTGGTATGTATGAGTAAGGTTATGGTCGCCTTGTGTTGGCGATGTAGTTACGCAATACTTTCCCGATCGATTAAAAATAAGACAATTAAAATTCGGCCAGCCAGTTAGGTGCGGACAGGTGTGTCTTGATTGCCTCTTAGGGTGAATGATTCAGTCTAGTGGTCTCCTCCGTCCACTTTGGACACAAGCAACTCCACGTGAAGTGTAGGCGAGTTGAAGTTGGCGGTCTCACAAAAACAAATTGGTATTGCCGAATCACAAAAAGTAGCCGGGATGCATCCCTCCACCGAGATTAGGAATGACCCTCTCGTCCCGTAGGACCCAAATGCGGCTTCTAATAAAGATCCAAATTAGAATCGAACACTTCACAAATAAATTAGTTTACCTTTGCGCACAAAAACACTTTGAGCTTGATTTAGCTCTAGTTAAATCTGGGTTGTCTTGGTGACTTAGGTTAGTTAACCTCTAATATTTGGCACCTTAAACGATTGGGCACCATAAACACGTCTGCTTGAGTTGATATTATTTGGTCGAATAACTTCACGTGTGCCACGTGCCTGGTTATACACCAAACAGAGTAGAGCTTTGGGTCTCTTCCCCTTTGGAATAACTGGACAATGGTCTGATCGCTTGTAGCTTATGCGTGGGTGGGTCGAAAAGTTTGTTGGAAATTTCCCAATACTTTTAGCTCGGACACTACACCACAGATAATGGAACAAGACTTTCGAAGAAGCATTATCTGAAGAACTGATCTAACAAAGCTACTTCCTGACTTGTATGTCTTTTAAATGGAAAACTCCTAGATTTTCGTCTTTTTCATCAATTAACTCGTAGTAATATGAGCTACGTTTCTTATGAACTTTTGCTGGAATAAAAATAGGGGCTAACTTAGCACTAAATTTTTTTATAGCGGTGCTTTGAGTAAAGTTTCTAGCATACACGGTATCACCATTGTTTAGATGTATCTGTCTGCAACGTAAGTTGTATCGGCGAGCGTTTGCTTCATGAGCCTCATTTAAGTTCTCTTTGACTTTCTGTCTTACTAACTGCATTGCGTCCGGATGGCTTAATCTGGTATCATCACTCAAAAGGTCTAGATTCCGCAAAAGAGCGTAGTCCTTTCCGTTGAGGATAATGTTTTGCCCGACTGCGAGAAAATAGGGAGAGTATCCTGAGCTTCTATGAAGAGTTGATCTCCGGTACACCAAAACTGAAAAATATGGGACCTTCCAAAAATTAGATTATTTTAGATGCTGTAAATTTCTAAAGCGGGCTTAAAAGTGGAATTTGGTATTGTGGTCGACAACTATTAGTAAGCCAATGTTTCCGTTTTTTGTGCGAGGGTAAGGTCCTAGTAGATCAACATATAGTTTTTGAAATGGCCTATCCGATGTTATGGGTTTTTATATTGGCTGCTTGAGAACAAAATTTGGGCTTATAGTAGAGCGACAAATGATACATTCGGATATATTTTCACGAATCTGACTAACCATTCGAGGCCAAAACAAATATCTTTTCAATTTTTCTACCGTCTTACTCATGCCACAGTGCGCAGAGCTGGGTATATCGTGTGCTTGAAGCAAAACTTCTGGGACTAAACCTGACGGAACATAAAGTTTCCAAGCGGAGTTCTCTTGCGACTCGTCTCCAGAAGCGAATTCGGTTCTCTTAATACATAATCACCTCGAACCTGTAAATCTGGTAACCTTGCCTGATTTAACTTGACGTTATCTAACAAACTCAAGTAATCAGCTGATTTAAAGTGAGGAGACTCCAAATCGATTATTGGCTTTACCATTTTAAATTCTTCTATATCAGGGTAGTTTCGACGTGAAAGCGTATCAGCAACGACATTCTGTGAACCACTCCAATGTTGGATTGTGAAAGTGAAAGTGCACAACTTCATCGACCACCTGGCTAGTCTGCCTGACAGATCTTTCTGTCGCATCAGCCACTGTAGTGCTGCATGGTCGGTTATGACGACGAATTCCAGGCCCTATATAAGAGCGGAACTTTTTAATTCCTTTTATTGCGGCCAAGTAATCTAACTCCGTAATAGAATAGTTGCGTTGTGCTTTTGAAAGTTTTTCGCTCATGTACGCAATTGGAAGTTCGACTCCATCGCTTTCTTGAGCCAAAACACAACCAAGGCCATAACTACTTGCATCGCAAAGTAATATAAATCGCTTTGTAAAATCTGGGGTTATCAGAATTGCTGAGTCAGTTAAGCACATTTTTAGTGTTTCGAAGGCCTTTTGAGCTTGTTCGTTCCATTCTAGATCTTTTCGCTTTTTAAGTAGCTCAGTTAGTGGGAAGCTTATGGAAGCGTAGTTTTCCACAAAACGCCTATACCACCCTGATAAGCCTAAAAATCGACGTAGCTGCTTAACTGTAGTCGGTACTGGAAACTCAGATATTGCTTTAATTTTATCAGGATTGGTTCTTATCTGTCCATTTCCAATGATAAAACCAAGATACGTAATTTCTTGCATGCAAAATTTGGATTTGCTTATGTTTATTGTAAGATTGGCTTGGCAAAAGTATGTAACAGGTAGAAGGAAGCATTTGCGACCCTATAAAGTATACATATTCTTGATCAGCATCAACAGCCGAGTCGATTTAGCTTTGTCCGTCCGTCTGTCCGTCCGTCTGTCCGTATGAACGCGTGTTTCTCAGAGACTATAAGAGCTAGAGCCACAAATTTTTGAATGTAGGTAGGTGTATACCCGATTCAATACGAGTTTGTTTCAGATTTGGAAAATTCCTCCCCCTCCACCCTTTAAGCGCAAAATTTTTAAGATAGACCTTCCAAACTTTACATATATCAAGTAAGGCCCAATATTTATATATTCTAAAAAGATCAATAAGATCGGACAATAAACACCGAAGTTATATACGAACCAATTTTGCTTGTGGGAGAGAGCGGGGTCTTGCATTGTCAGGTAACGCGCGCGGCCGCATGCCATGCGTGTGTGCGTATGTTAGATTATGTGTGTGTATGTGTATGTGTGTATATGTTTATGAAAACACAAGAAGTCAAGAACAGGGTATTTTGTAGTCGGGTCACTCGACTACAGCTCCCTTACTTGTTTTATATTGGTATAATGGTCTGTTTGGTACTGTAAATGCCGTGAATTGTCGTGATGCTTCGTCTAAGGGGATTTGCCAGTATGCATGTTTCATATCTAAGCCAGTGATAAAGCGAGCTGGTGGCAAGCGACTCAAGATTCCGTCAATATGGGGTAGCGGATAAGCATCCCTTTTCGTAACCTTATTGACTTCTCGTGAATCCAGACAGAGTCGGTATTTATCACCTTTTTTGACTAACACGCAATTACTGCTCCATGCGCTGGTTGATTCCTCTATGACGTCAAGAGCAAGCATATTGTCAACTTCAGCGAACAGTAGTTTCTCCACCGCTGGTGAAACTGGCCAATGCCGCTGCTTAACTGGGGTTGCTGAGCCTACGTCAATGGAGTGTGTTGCTAATTTAGTTCTTCCTAGTCCTTCATTTGCAAAAGACGGAAAAATATTGATAACTGTATTAAGACGTTTCTGCTCGTCTAAGTAATGAATTTTGGGTCATCTTCGTTTTTATCCGAAGCACCGACATCTAATTCAGATAGTATGTGCAGTTTTGTGCAGAGTTTGTGATTTTGTCTAAAAGTCCGAACTTCTGCCAGAAGTCTATGCCCAAATAAACTTCTTGCTTGAGTTCTGGTATGAGAAATAATTCCAGTTCAGTTGTTATTTCGCGGTATGTAATTCGAGCTAAGATCTTGGCCACTACGTGACTTTCGGTTCCATTTGTGGCTCGAATTTTGCCGGAACATTTCTAAGACTTGCTGTGTTTCAACAATTCTTGTGCTGCAGTACCACCTAAGCAACTTATTGTGGCTCCTGAGTCCAGTAAAGCCGTGTACTTGTGCCCTTCCATATAAACTTCAGTGTAAAGCCTATTATCTGAATTAAGAAAAATTGCTGAAATAAACTTATTCCGATTTTTCCGAACGGTTTTCCAAAAATCTCTTAAACGTTTGGTTGAACGCTTGGACTTCGGTATAAACTTAATAAAATCTATATTATTGAATATTTGCTTACGAATATTTATATAATTCCCAATTCTTTCATGTAGGGGAATAAATGAAAAATGTAAATTGTTTTCGCTCTTTTGGTTGTTAATATTGCTATCAGGTAACCATCTTACTTGCGTGGAAACAGTAGATGTTTTCCGTGGTAAAATTTGTTTGTCTTTATCGGATGTGTCTAGGAGTTGTTGGGCGACACATCCTTCTTTCGGTTTCCCGACGAATTACACTTAGGACATTGTGGCTTAAAAACATCTTTAGCCCCACAACCGAAGCAAAAGATTTTTTGTGGTCCCACGCAGTCATCAAATTTGTGACCCGCTTTGTCACAATTCCAACAAGTTGGACTTGAGTGAATAGATCGGTGCTGAATTTGCAGTACCTCTTCTGTCTTAATGTTGTCAACGGTTAGCGGCTCGCTAACATCTTATCTGACAATTCTGTAACGTACGACCGTAAAGTTCTTGGCTTAAACGATTTTTCCGTGGTTGTTCATGCTTGCGGATCTCATTTCGAAGTTGAGATCTGTTCGAAATCTTCAAATGGAGCAATTCGTGGTGCAAACTAGGCTTAGCGTTTCGGTCCAGTAAGCCTATTAACTGACTTTCAGGTATAACATGTTGTAGTCTGTCCACTAACTCTTCTATTGCAAATTGGAAGTCTTCGAAAAACTCATTTTCGCCTTGGCGACGCTTTCTGATTCTCTCCCATATGTCATAATCGGTTTCAATGTCTTCAAATCGTTTTTTAAATTCTTCACAGAAGGTTTTCCAACTAAAATTTGAGTGAGTACGGTGGAACTTCCAGTACCAGTCATTGGCTTTGCCTACGAACAGGAGATATAGATGGTCGCAAAGAAGACCGTAATGATTATTTAAATTTTGCTTGGTAAGAGAACGATCTCTTTAAATGAATTCATCCATTCTCATACAAGTTTTCGAACCATCGAATTTAATACTCCAGTTTTGAATAAAACCTGATACTTTTTCTGGTGCCACAGAAGAATTCGATCCACTTCGACTGTCGCCATTTCTAGAAGAGTTCCTAGTTTCTTCTGAAATATTTTCGGTTCGGTGATCAATAATTGTTTCATTTCTTGGAGAAGAGTTATTTTCAGAGATTCTAATTGATTTTGAATAGAGGATTCAATTGTTCTACTCAATTGAATTGTAAGACGCTCTAATAACTGTGACTGTTGAACGCTGACATCAGATTGAACATAGTTTGCTATTTCGGCTTGCGTGTTTAATGAAATATTCGGTGTGGTTGTAGGTTGAGCTCCTACTCCCTCTATGCTTAAGCGTTGCGTACCTCTAGTAGACATGCCACGTCTAGGAGTTGCTCCTCGGTTTCTTAAAGTTTTCTTATATCTTCTTGATGGCTTGGATCTAGCTTCGTTGGTTTCCAGTGATTCATTTACACTGTTACCACCCCGGGAAGTTTCTGAATTAAGTTCGGCGAACAATGTGTTATTGGAGAAAGTCAACGCCATTGCTGTACAATCACCTTTACATGTAGGACAACTTGGATTGGTTTTCACGTGATCAAGAATGCAATTTTTATTAAGCTTTTGTTTGCATGGTGTATTAGCTACAAGCTTCCTAACTCCCAACGTTATTTAACACCTCGTTGCATATGCCACAAAAAGGGTCTGTTCTTTGCAGTGTTGCTGCAATATCTTCATTGCTATGTCTTAACGGCATTTTTGTGTTTGTTTTTCAAAACTATTCAAGGTAATTAAATTGTTTAATATAAATTCTCATTATAAAATTGTCTGTCTTTTCCTCATGCTAAAACTTATTAAAAATTGTCAAACAGGATCTCAGTGGTTTTATCTATTGTTATTATTAATTGACCTATTGTGGATTTGACCATGCTCTATCTAAATTATTGGACAACATCCACCTTGACGATAGAATATTGTAAATCCAAACGATTTAAGACTCGGTATGTTCAAAGTTTTACTGGCACATAAAAATAAATAGAGTTGATTGTATATTGTTACCGAAGGTCTATTCTGGTCGACCAATCATATATTATAGAATTGAAATCGCAAAATCCCAAAACAGTTCCCAAAACAGTTCCTAAGTCCTGTATATACGTTATTTGGATGGATTGGCGGATGAGCTTGGAAAAGCCATGACAAGCTTTTGCTGTCTCAAATGAAACAACTGAATTCTTAGTTACAACTGGAAACGAACTGTTACTTTCAAAAATGTTTTGTTCTATGATAACCTGTCAGGCCCCTCATGTTGGGCGCCAAAATGTATAGTGTACCGGTGTGCTTAGGGTGATCTTTTGACTCTTCTGTGGGAAGAGTTTGGTCTCCTATAAATTTTTGTTATTATACTGACTTAGAAGACCGGTGTACAGCCAGAAAGAGTAGCGCACTCTCGCTATGCTTGGATCTAGCTCTCCGGATTGTCGGGGTTCTTAGTCGTCTGAGCTGTACGATAGCACACTAACACATTTAATAAGTGCGCGTTAGATATACTAAAAATTTAAGTTAAAGGGGGTTGGAAAACTCATTATAAGCACCAATCATTTAGCGCCGACACGCCTTATTAAATTCACTGAGATTCTATTTACAGAGTTATCATAGATGTTGGTTGTTCCTCTTCTTTACCCACCCTTCCATGACAATGCTATGATTCTTTTGCATTGTCCCATAGTGATGTTTCAAATTCCTTCACCACATATTCCTATAAGCTTTCAGCATGAGTACTCGACAGACACAATAAGGTTTAGATATTCATTTTAAAATAATATAATTCATTTCCAATTCATTTTGATCAAAGGTTCCATTTCTTAGACTGATAGGTGACAATTAATTGAAGTTAGGTAGTTTACTCATACAAAAAAATTATTTCAAACAAGGTCTGTATGGCAGCCATCGAGTATTATCGATTATTTCAGGTCAAGTGTATATATATATATAGTCACATATCCACCACTCTACTATTCAATACAAGATCCCACACATTATCATAATCTCACCCTACCCTCGCATAGTAACACGAGTAAACTATAAGCATAAACCCAGACATAGGAAATTGGTGACAATAACAATTTGGGCAGCCCAGACAGAAATTTGAAACATAGACATAAAAGCACGCGCCTAAGTCAAGCATAGACATAAACAGTCGCAAGCATTAGACATAAACAAAACGCCCCACCAAAACTGTCGATGCGGCTCAAATTCTCGGCTGATGCAATCAGCTCTCAAATTACAAAATAAGAAAAGAGAGAAAAGCTTTTCATTTCTCTCTCAAGCTTTTTGATCTCACTTCCAAAAAGCTGCCAACCGAGGTTTGCTAAGCACTAGCGACAGAACCACATTCAGAGTTTTACAAGACATGTCAACCGCGACACAACTAGCTTTGCTAGACTAATCAATCGCAACCGCGTCTAATCTTAAGCAACTAAGATTGTAATCCTTTCAAATATAAGTTTCGATGTTTGAATAAAGAAATTATATTTTTTATTAACTCTAAACCATCGACTTCTAATTGGCGCAGTCGGTAGGATAAGTCCGGTGTTTTTAAGGATCGATCAAGATCTTAGTGCTAGTCCGAGTGGTAAATTATTACTAAGAAAAGAACCAGTGCTAAACACTATTTACTTATCCGCAAAAGAACCCGCGTGATATAAAATCAAAATTGTTGTCCTAGCCCGCTTTTAACAAAAGTGTGACCGCTAAATTGTGACGTGCAAACGTTCTCCTATAATAGCCCGCTTAAAACAAAAGTGTGACCGCTAAAAATATGGAAACAAAAAACTGATTTATAAATCCACACGCAAAAACATTTTCACAATTAAAACCCACTTAAACAAAAGTGTGACTGTTAAAAAGTTATGTGAAAAACCCAAAGCCGATTTTTGTTTAAAAAACTAAACAACTAAAAATCGCAAACTAGCCGATTTTTTGTTTTACAAAATTAAAACAATCTAAAAATCGCAAACAAACAAAAACCAATCAACAAAACAAAACCAAAACCAAAAAACCAATCAACAAAACAAAAACCAAAACCAATCAACAAATCAACATGGCAACAACAGCAGAACAAGTGCAACAACTATCAAAGCAACACCTAAACCAAGCTTTAGGACAAATAAGGCAAGTACCCACCTTCACTGGATCATCAGAAGACCTGTGTGCATTCATAAGACGAGTGGACTACATAATGCAACTCTACCCAACGAGAGATCTACAACATAGCGTATTGTTCGGAGCAATAGAAATGCAGATTTCTGGAGATGCTCAACGTGTATCCCAACTCTCAGCAGCCAACAACTGGACAACACTCAAAAGTGCACTCATCGATGCATTCAAAGTTCAAACACCATTCGAAGAACTACTAAGACGTTTATACAACACTCAATTTAACGGAAGCCTCCGTAAGTTTGTAGAAGAATTAGAGTATAAGTCTTTTGTCATTTCCAACAAATTAACTCTTGAAGATATTAGCATGGAAACACACATTTACACAAATGCTATGAACAACACAATTAAAGACGTTATAATGAAAAAACTTCCTGATCAGATTATTTATGACCCTAGCAAGATACGACATAACTTCAATTATCAAATTGAAACAGGTAGCTCAGAAAGATGGAGTTTTGGATAATAATTTTTCCGATCGAATAAAATCAAACCAATCTATGGTCCCTCAACCTCCAAAGGTTACAACAATCAGAAAAATAATGACAATCGTGGGAATTAGGAAACTTATTCTCAAAATTTTAATCAACCTCAAAATCAAAATCAAAACCAGAATCGTGCTGAACCTAATCAGCAAACACAACAAGAATTTAAACAAAAATTAAATCAAGGTAGAAGTCAAAATCCCATTAACTACCAACCAAACCAAAATTATTCCACAGCCCTAACCCACCTGTTAAAAGGCAACGCGAAAGCGCAAGTGGCCATCAAAAAATGGACACATCCGAAAATTTTCATCAACTAGCCTCGCACACAGAAGAAGAAGAAGAGGAACAAACCCATACATAAACTTGATTTTAACAATAAAATCTTAAAATGCGTAATAGATAGATTAATGACGCGCAACCATTTGAACTTCCCAATCAAAAACAAAAAATGTACACACACAAGTGTAGTAAAACTAAAACATAAGAGGTGTGCATTTATAGGAAGGTTACAGTCACTTTTAGCAACTTTTGTAAAAACTGCAATTTCGGCCGAACTAATTTTAACACACTCAATAAGGAATTGAGCTGTAAGTCTTGAACGCAATCAGCTGTTCGCTATCAAGTCATCAAGCTGAGTCTGTTATTGTGAGGGGTAGTCTTCGGGTTGTGGCCTAAAAATGTAATTTCAAGAATGCCATTTAAAAGCTTTATTATGTATTTCTTCTGTTTTAATGGGTGTCCGCGCCACAAGCTTAATTCGAAATTGATTTGCAAATGAAGGTGGGTATACTTGTTGTTTTGAAATGCGCTAAGTAATATTTATTGCGGTCGTACCCATGCAGGGGTCGACTTCCCATGATTTATCTCAGCGAGCGTTGAAGTGCGCAATTTTGCATCTTCAACGTCGGTAGGCGATGCGCAATAGCAAATGTGCCAAAGTCTCCTTCGTTTGAATTGCGTGTTGTCTTTTATATTTGCACTTAGGGTGTGACGCACTAAATTACAACTCAAAACGTATAAGTTTATAACCATTCTTTGCAACAATTGTCACGCTTTTATTGCTTTTCAACACTAATATTGATTTGCACTTGCAATTTGGTATTTTTCGTAGGGGTTTAGCATAAAGTCGTAAACTTTTGGACTCAGTACAAATTGCCTTGTTCGGAGGTAGCTTGCACAACGTGCCATGTCGCAATGTTACAACACTAAAATGAACACCCCAAAGTATTTACTTAAAACCCAGCAAACTTTTCCCCACAACTCAAACATTTTACTTGCATAATTTTTCAAATAATTATGACATGTTACTAGGTCGAGAATTTTTAGAAGATACTAAAGCAATAATCGACCATGGTACTAAAACAGTACTAATAAATAACTTCCCATTCATCATGAAATATAAACATGAAGAAGTAGAAGATATTTCGGACGAGACCGCATGCGAATGCCTCGATCCACCCCAAATACAAGACGAGCATACAGTGTTCGCAAATAAAAGCGAATTACATGAGTGTAATGAGTTCCGTTTAGAACACCTAAACGAAGAGGAAAAGAAACACCTCACTAAAGTTCTGTTCGAGTTTAGTGACATACAGTACAAAGAAGGTGAGAATTTGACTTTCACAAGTACTATTAAGCATGTTATTAAAACTAAACACGAAGAACCAATTTACAAAAAACCATATAAATACCCACAAGCTTTCGACCAAGAAGTTGAAAGACAAATAAAAGATATGCTCGAACAAGGCATAATCAGAAAATCAAACTCTCCTTATTGCTCGCCTATTTGGATTGTACCAAAGAAGCTTGATGCATCTGGAAAGAAAAATACAGAATAGTCAACGACTATCGTAACGTAAACGAAAACACAATCAGTGACAAATACCCAATCCCGATCATGGATGATATACTAGACAAATTAGGAAAATGTCAGTATTTCACTACCATAGATCTCGCAAAAGGATTTCATCAAATCCAAAATGGATGAAAAATACAATCCCTAAAACAGCTTTTTTCTACTAAGAATGGACATTACGAGTACACTCGAATGCCTTTTGTTTTAAAAAACGCTCCTGCAACTTTTCAACGTTGTATGAACAATCTCTTGGAAGATTTAATTTACAAAGATTGTCTCGTATACATGGTTGACATTATAGTGTTCTCCACTTCATTGGAAGAACATCTACAATCCTTAAGAAAAGTATTTGCTAAACTAAGAGAAGCAAATCTAAAATTGCAACTTGACAAATGTGAGTTCATGAAAAAAGAAACTGAATTCCTTGGACACATCATAACAACAGAAGGTATCAAACCAAACCCAACAAAAATTCAAGCAATTGAAAATCTCCCAATTCCGAAAACTACAAAAGAAATTAAATCTTTTCTTGGTCTCTACGGTTTTATCGCAAATTTATCCCAGATTTTGCCAAAATAGCAAAACCCTTGACCCTTAAATTAAAAAAAAGGATCAAAAATCGACATCAAAGAAAAAACCTACATTTCAGCATTTGAAAAATTAAAACTACTAATTATGTCAGATCCAATATTGACATACCCAAATTTCGAGAAACCATTTTCTCTAACCACAGATGCTAGCAATTTTTCCTTAGGTGCAGTATTGTCCCAAGAGCACAAACCAATATGCTTCGCAAGCAGAACCTTAAACGAACACTAGATCAAATAGATAGTTGTTTTTGGGCAACTAAATATTTCAGATCTTATCTTTACGGAAGAAAATTTGACATTCTTTCCGATCATAAACCACTAGTTTGGCTAAACAATATTAAAGAACCAAACATGAAACTCCAAAGATGGAAAATAAAATTGAACGAATTTGATTATCACATCAAGTATATACCCGGCAAAGAAAATTATGTTGCAGACGCCTTATCAAGAATAAAAATTGAAGAAAATTTCACGGGAGAAACTCCAAGTGACACAGTAGCAATAATACACAGTGCACAAGAAGACAACAATAAGTACATTTCAATAACTGAAAGACCAATTAACTATTATAACAGGCAGATCGAATTTATCAAAGGTAAATCAAATGAAGTACAAACAATAAAGTACTTTCATAAAAGCAAAATTAAAATCACTTATAAAGATATGACAGATACACATGCCAAAGATATAATCAAATAATATTTATGTACCAAAAACAGTGTCATTTATTTTGAAAATGAACACGATTTCCTAATTTTCCAAAGAGCATTCATAGAAATCATCAGTCCAAATAATTTGACCAAAGGTTTGAGAACTTATAAAAAACTAACAGATATTGAAACCTTTTCCGAATTCAAAGAGAAAATCATTAAATACCACAGAGATTTACTACATACAGGTATCGAAAAGACTATTTTACTTTTCAAAGAAAAATATTATTACCCTGACTACCAAAAACTAATCCAAAACATTATCAACGAATGTGAAATATGCAATATAGCAAGGACCGATCACAGAAACACAAAACTTATGTATGAAACAACCCCAGAAGTCTTTAATCCCAGAGAAAGATATGTGATTGACTTTTACATGATTGATAATAAGCAATTCTTATCCTGCATTGATGTCTACTCAAAATATTCATCATTAATCGAAGTAAATGGAAGAGATTGGTAAGAAGCCAAACGAGCTTTATTGAAAATATTCAATGAAATGGGAAAACCAACAGAAATAAAAGCAGATAAAGACTCAGCATTTATGTGCGCAGCTCTTCAAGTCTGGCTAAGATCAGAAGATGTAAACATTATCATAACCACAAGTAAAAATGGAATTTCAGACGTAGAAAGATTTCAAAACAGTAAATGAAAAACTAAGAATTATCAACAGTGAATCTAACGCTGAAAACAAAATTAATAAATTCGAAACCATCTTATATGTCTACAACCACAAGACAAAACACAAAACACAGGAAGAACACCTGCAGATATTTTTTATTTATGGTGGAACACCAGAATACAATACAAAAATGAATAAAATCAAAGAAATTGAAAAACTAAACGAAAAAAGAAACGAATTTGAAATTGACACCAGATATCGTCTATCACCTTTAGTTAAAACTAAAACTACGAACCCTTTCAAAAAGACAGGCGAAATAAAACAAAAACACATTATAAATCCAAATTTAAAAAGAAAAAGAAAACTAATGAAAGCAAATACGATAATTCCAGATCACCAGCCGATCAACCGAGCCAAGAAAACCCAACTTAAATTAACCTCATTTTTAATATTATTTGTAATAACATGTTTTATTAAAAAGCAAATTGCCAAAGCCTCGAAGTTAACCCAATTCAAGAAAAGAATGGCTATTTAATTTTCAAGACAGGAGAAATTGACCTTCCAGTAAATTACGAATACCACTATTTGTCTGTTAACATAACGAAAACTGAACCTTTGAAACCCCTTTGTATCAAACTGAAGAATTTAAAAAGCTTCCACAAATAAAATAACAGAAGAACTTGAAAGAGAAATGAACGTCATTAGATTTGCTAAACGTAGCAAAAGAGGACTCATTAATTTCATAGAACAACTTATAAATACTTATTTGGAACCTTAGATCAAGAAGATAAAGAAGAGTTAGAACTCAAAATAAACAATTTATCAGCAAATAGTATACAAGAAAACGATTTTAATCATGTAATTGATGTAATTAACCATGGTATAGACCAAATGAATAACATTTACGAGAACGATCAAAGATTGGCCATTCTCATATTAAATTAACAACATTTTACAGAATACAAAGAAGACATAGAGTTAGGAATGCAACTAACTAGACTTGGTATTTTTAACCCCAAATTATTAAAACACGATTCTTCAACTCATATTAATTCAGAGAAACTTCTCAGTATAAAAACCTCAACTTGGTTAAAAACCAGTACAAATGAAATTTTGATTATATCCCATATTCCACGCGAAATCATTAAGACAACGATTTTTGAAATCTTACCATTCCCATACAATAATAACAATATTTTAACAGAAATAATTCATGATAAATATTTCGTCCAACACAATCAAACCTATACGGTTAATTCAAAAGATCTAGTTATAAACAAATGTATTACAGGAATACTAAATCAAGTATCAACAGAATGCAGATATACAAAAATGCACAAAAATCTAGAAGTTAATTATGTAGAACCCAACATAATTATCACATGGAATCTTCCCAAAACAATATTAAATCAAAATTGTATAAACAGGGAAATAATAATCGAAGGAAACAACATTATAAAAGCTTTCAATTGTTCAATCCAGCTTGAAGACATTTTACTTACAAACACACTATTAGACTATACCCAAACAATTTATGTAAACAATAATGTAACAAAATTAGACCCTCTATCTTATATTCAAGCAAAGGAAAAAATACAATAACACACAAAAAACAGTAATGTATTTCAAATAATTACGTTAACCACACTTATTATAATGTTAATCATAATACTATTGTATCTTATTTATAAATATAAGGCAATCCCACACAATATTATTGTAAAATACAAAAAACAAAACGAACAATTACCAAATGAAAATTTGTCAACACTTAACACACCAGATAATGAAAATGTATCGAATCCAATATTATACCCTAAAATATCCGCTTGAGGACAAGCTAAATTCAAAGGATGGGGAAGTCGCATATCCACCACTCTACTATTCAATACAAGATCCCATACATTATCATAATCTCACCCTACCCTCGCATAGTAACACAAGTAAACTATAAGAATAAACCCAGACACAGGAAATTGGTGACAATAACAATTTGGGCAGCCCAGACAGAAATTTGAAACATAGACATAAAAGCACGCGCCTAAGTCAAGCATAGACATAAACAGTCGCAAGCATTAGACATAAACAAAACGCCCCAATCGTTATTCCCACCAAAACTGTCGATGCGGCTCAAATTCTCGGCTGATGCAATCAGCTCTCAAATTACGAAATAAGAAAAGAGAGAAAAGCTTTCATTTCTCTCTCAAGCTTTTTGATCTCACTTCCAAAACGCTGCCAACCGAGGTTTGCTAAGCACTAGCGACAGAACCACATTTAGAGTTTTACAAGACATGTCAACCGCGACACAACTAGCTTTGCTAGACTAATCAATCGCAACCGCGTCTAATCTTAAGCAACTAAGATTGTAATCCTTTCAAATATAAGTTTCGATGTTTGAATAAAGAAATTATATTTTTTTATTAACTCCAAACCATCGACTTCTAATTATATATCAAACAAAAAAAACTATTTAAGTGTACTCACAATACCATTATTCATACGTTTCTCATCGCAGTATCGTTGGGCCCAAGATAAAGATGACAGGTGTAGACGCTGTTAATTTAAGAATCAATAAGTATATATATAGACTTGAAATTCCGTTGGCTACCAAACTCATACATTTCGTATATTACTCAATTATTTAAAGACAGGATTATTTTAATAAATTTCCAACCAAATCCTTTCAAATATAAGTTTCGATGTTTGAATAAAGAAATTATATTTTTTTGATTAACTCCAAACCATCGACTTCTAATTATATATCAAACAAAAAAAAACTATTTAAGTGTACTCACAATACCATTATTCATACGTTTCTCATCGCAGTATCGTTGGGCCCAAGATAAAGATGACAGGTGTAGACGCTATTAATTTAAGAATCAATAAGTATATATATAGACTTGAAATTCCGTTGGCTACCAAACTCATACATTTCGTATATTACTCAATTATTTAAAGACAGGATTACTTTAATAAATTTCCAACCAAATGATTGTTGGGTAAAATTTCAGCAGCAACGATTTACTTTACAAAGCAAAAGAACAGCATAATGAGCTACGACAAATCTGGGAACTTCTGGGAAAAGTTATCTTGATCTGTTAACTTGAGAATTCGGGAATCAAAAAATAAGACAATAAACGCCAGGGAGGGAGTGATTGCTTAGGGTGAAGATTCAGTAGTGGTCTTTATCAAGACGAGGGGGGTAACTAGTTTGTTGGGACAGGGTTTAAATGAGAATGTTAAAAAGAAAAAAAAGATTGAGAGACGAAGAGTAAGGTGGTGGGTGAATGATAGTAGGGTTCTCCGTCCTGCTAAGTGTAGGCGAGTTGGTGGTCTCAAAAACAAATTGCCGAATCAAAAAAGTGGGATGCATCCCTCCACGAGATTAGGACCTGCCGGGACCCAAAGCGCTTAAAAGACAAATTAGAAGCGAACACTTCAAATTTGTTTACTTTGCGCACAAAAACATCTTTTTATTTTTTCTTGACTATTAGTTAACCTAATATTTGGCACTAAAGATGGGCCAAAACACTCTTATATTGGTCGAATCACTGTAGTCGTGTTTAAAAAAGGTAGAGCTTTTTTAAAGGAGGTCTGGTGTTATACTCAATGCAAAATTATAAAATTTAAATAATAAAAAATAAACTAAAGAATAAGAAAAAAACAAAAGAGTATATCGACAAAAAATTTTTTGTTCATAAACATACACACCGAAAACACAAACCCTCTCTACAACAAAATTTTCGTATATTACTGTGTTTTCGATTTTTGATCTTTTCATTTAAATTAATTTAATATATATAAAGCCATATAAAATTTCCCTTATAACAAACTTACCTGGTCCTCAAAAAAAGTTACTTAGTCAACAAATCTAAATCGACGCTGTTACGCTACACCATAGATCCAAATCCTGGCTCTTAGCTTTTGTCTTCAGACCACCATGAACCAATCGCGAAATTTTTGTGTATGCCTCTAAATCTTTTTATAGATTGCATCCCAAACCCTTTTGGCATTTTGAAACGAATTTGGAATGCAGGCTTTTAGCTCAGAAAAGGGCTGTTATTTCTCTAGAACGTTGAGGTTTCTAAAGTGTTTTCAGTATTGTCTATATTTTTTACAATGCATTAATCGAATTTTTACGTCCATAACGTCAAAATATACCAAATTTATGGGCTAAAATATATTTAGCCTCTTGAACGTTGAGGTCGTGGGTTCAAATCCCCGTAGGAGCATCTGTTTTTTTTTTTTTTTTTTAGTTTTTTTTAATTTTATTAATTTCTTTAAGGTGTTTTTAGCATTGTCTATATTTTTTACTTTGCATTTATCGATTTTTTACGAACATAACGTCAAAATATACAATATATATATGCAAAAATATTTTTACCCCATTGGACCATTTTTAAGCATTCAAACTCCTTAAAATTGTTTACCTAAAATGGAAAGATTTAGGCTATATTTAACATTTTTAAGGCAATTGTGCCTAAAAAGAAAGTTTTAGGTCATAAAAACCAGATTCCTAGTCTTAGGAATCACTTTTTCTCAGTGTATTTATTTATAGGGTCCCAAATGCTTCCTTCTACCTGTTACATAGTTTTGCATAACTTTATGATCCCCCTTTTCCCATTTTTAGTGTGTCAAAATAACCAGCTATTTTGACACTAGTGGAAATCTAGTTTAGGTTGTGTTCCCTTGTGTACACGTGTAGGGCAGTAGTGAGACTCGTGGTGCCCTAGTGGTCAACTTCAACAAAAAGGATATTTGTGGATATTAAGGATATTAATTGATATTTGTCAAGGCAAATAAATATTTTTTCCTTTCTTCTGAGGCTTAAGTCGGAGGAAAAAAATTACATATTTATATGTAACTATATCTTTTGTACTTAAAATATTTATTTTCTTTGTTTTTTAGGTCTCCGTTCTATAAGATCATTATACCTACTGCTGACACCATCCGTTATGAATATATAGTATCAAAACTGCTTGCCGAAGAACATCCGGTGATGCTGGTAGGAAATGTTGGAACTGGAAAAACATCCACGGCTGTCAGTGTTATGGAAGCCTGTGATAAAAACAAATTTAGCATTCTCTCCGTGAATATTTCCGCGCAAACTACAGCGACTGGACTTCAAGAGTCCATTGAGAATAGAACAGAGAAGCGAACAAAAACGCAATTTGTACCAATCGGTGGCAAAAAAATGATATGTTTCATGGATGACTTCAATATGCCAGCTAAAGACGCATATGGCTCACAACCACCAATGGAACTTATACGACAATGGATCGACTATAAGTACTGGTATAATCGAAAGACCCAACAAAAAATATTTGTTCAGAATACATTATTAATGGCAGCTATGGGTCCGCCAGGCGGTGGTCGACAAGTAATCTCGACCCGAACGCTGAGTCGTTTTGTTATGTTAAATCTAACTTTTCCGACAAAAGAAACAATTGTTAGAATTTTGGAACCATGCTGAAACAAAAACTTCAGAGCTTTACAAACGAAGTGCGTGAGATATCTATTCCAATTACATTATGTACAATTAATTTATACACTTCAGTCATAAACAAAATGCTGCCAACACCTAACAAGTCACATTACCTTTTTAACCTACGTGACATTTCAAAGGTATTTCAAGGACTATTGAGAAGCGCAATACAACTTCAAACAAAAAGATCCCATTTTCTTCGTTTGTGGGTTCACGAAAGTTTCAGAGTTTTTTCTGATCGTCTTGTCGACGATGCTGATCAAAATTGGTTTCTAAATATTCTTAACGATACATTAGGTAAGCACTTTGAGGTTACTTTCCACAGCCTCTGTCCATCAAAGCTTCATCCGCTTTTTGGTGACTTTGCCCATCCCCAAGGACTTTACGAAGAATTGCAAGTAGAAACTTTGCGCAGTTATATGATGAGTCAATTAGAGGAGTACAATAACTTCCCAGGAATGACACGCATGAACTTGGTATTTTTTAAAGAAGCTATTGAACATGTGGTCCGAATTCTTAGAGTTATTTCGCAGTCGCGAGGCCATATGCTAAATATTGGAATTGGAGGCTCGGGTCGACAAGTACTTTCCAAGCTGGCAGCATTTATTTTAGAAATGGGAATCTTTCAAATTGAAGTTAACAAAAAGTATAAAATTGGAGATTTACGGGAGGATTTAAAAACCCTATATAAGATAACTGGTGTGAAGCAGCGTGAAACAATTTTTATTTTTAGCAGTGAGCAAGTTGCCGAGGTCTCTTTTTTGGAAATAATAAACAATATGTTAAGTACTGGTGAAATTAACTTATTTAAGTCCGAAGAATTTGAAGAATTAAAAACAGAACTGGAGAGGCCCGCGAAAAAAGCAGGAATTGTATTAGCCACGGAAGCAATGTACTCATTTTTTATGTTAAATGTGCGGGATTTTATGCATTTAGCTCTATGCTTCAGCCCTATTGGGGAAAACTTCCGGAGCCTATATTCGCCAATATCCTGCATTATTAAGCGCTACAACTCCCAATTGGTTTCGATTATGGCCGCAAGAAGCGCTACTAGAAGTGGCATCTCATTTCTTGCATGGCTTTAAGCTCAATGTGGCCGTACCAGGAAAGGAAGATGAGAAACATCGTGAAAGCTTAGTCGTAACAACTGAAAGTGTTTTGCATCGTGATATTGCGCATGCATTTTCTGTCATTCATTCTAGTGTTGCACAAATATCTGAGCTTATGTTTCTAGAAGTTAAACGACATAACTACGTTACTTCGCCAAACTATTTGCAGCTTGTTAGCGGGTTTAAAGATCTGCTCGAAAAAAAGCGACTGGAGGTATCTACTTCGGCAAATCGTCTACGAAATGGACTTTCTAAGATTGCGGAAACACAGGAAAAAGTATCTCTTATGTCGGAGGAGCTAAAAACTAGATCAGAGCAAGTGAAAATCTTAGCCAAAGAGTGTGAAGAGTTTATTGCCATGATTGAAATACAAAAGTCGGAGGCGACGGAGCAAAAAGAAAGAGTAGATGCTGAAGCTGTAATTATTAGACGCGAGGAAATCATTTGCCTTGATTTAGCCGCAACGGCTCGTGCCGACTTAGAAGTAGTAATGCCCATGATTGACGCAGCTGTAAAGGCTCTTGACGCTTTAAATAAAAAGATATAGCCGAAGTCAAATCATATGGGCGACCTCCTATGAAAATTGAGAAAGTAATGGAAGCCGTTTTGATTCTTCTTGGAAAGGAACCAACTTGGGAAAACGCCAAAAAAAGTGCTAAGTGAATCAACTTTTCTAAATGATCTAAAAAACTTTGATCGTGACCACATTTCTGATAAAACTTTAAAACGTATTGCGATGTATACAAAAAATCCGGAGTTAGAACCAGACAAAGTAGCTGTTGTTTCAGTTGCATGTAAGTCACTAATGCAATGGATAATGGCAATAGAGAATTATGGAAAAGTTTATCGTATTGTGGCGCCAAAGCAAGAAAAACTAGACAACGCTTTGAAATCATTAGAAGAAAAACAAGCTGCGTTAGCATCAGCAAAAAAAAAACTAGAAGAGCTGCAAGCTGTAATTGAAGAGCTTTATCGGCAACTTAATGAAAAAAGCGAACTTTTGAATGAGCTTAGAGCGAAGGAAGAGCGTCTTCGAAAACAGCTGGAACGCGCTATTATTTTAGTAGAATCACTTTCTGGCGAAAGAGAGCGGTGGATCGAGACAGTAGCACAATTGGACCTCTCGTTTGAAAAACTTCCAGGGGACTGTTTATTGTCTGTTGCTTTCCTGTCTTATTTAGGAGCTTTTGATACTAGATATCGAGAAGAACTTATTAATAAGTGGTCTCGTCTTGTGAAAGATCTTCTAATACCAGCGTCATCAGAACTAAAAATTAGTCATTTTCTTAGTGATGCGGTTTCAATACGGGAGTGGAATATTCAAGGATTGCCTTCTGATGACTTAAGTACTGAAAACGGGGTTTTGGTAACTCAAGGAAGTCGTTGGCCCCTTATCATCGATCCGCAAATGCAAGCAAGCAACTGGATTAAAAATATGGAAGAGCATAACCATCTAGTGATTATAGATTTTGGAATGAGTGATTATCTGCGACAGTTAGAACGAGCTATGAAAGAAGGATTGCCAGCTTTATTACAAAATGTGGGCGAGCATTTGGACCAAGCTATTAACCCTATTTTGCGACGTAGTTTTACAAATCAGAGTGGAGAAAAATTAATTAAATTTAATGACAAGTATATTTCCTACAACGACAAATTTCGATTTTATATTACCACCAAAATATCTAATCCTCATTACCCTCCTGAAGTATCTTCAAAGACTACAATAGTCAACTTTGCGCTTAAGCAGGACGGACTTGAAGCACAACTATTAGGTATTATAGTACGCAAGGAAAAGCCTGCACTCGAGGAACAAAAAGATGAGCTTGTTTTAACTATTGCACGTAATAAACGAACGCTTATAGATCTTGACAACGAAATTTTGCGATTACTGAATGAGAGTAGAGGCTCGCTCTTAGACGATGACGAGCTTTTCTCCACTTTACAGAAGTCACGACAGACATCTGTGTTGGTAAAAGAATCCTTAAGTATTGCAGAGGTGACTGAGGTAGAAATAGATGCGGCTCGTCAAGAATATAAGCCGGCATCAGAGAGAGCTGCAATTTTATTTTTCGTCCTAATGGACATGTCAAAAATAGATCCCATGTATGTGTTTTCATTGGCTTCTTACATACTACTATTTACGCAATCTATAGAACGAAGCCCTCGAAATCAGCTTGTTCATGAGCGAATACAGAATATCAATGACTTTCATACTTACTCGGTATACCGTAATACATGTCGTGGTTTATTTGAGAGGCATAAATTATTGTTTTCAATACATATGACTGCTAAAATAATCTCTAATTCTGGAAAGCTTGTAGAGGAGGAGTATGACTTTATTCTGAAGGGTGGTATTGTTTTAAGACAAGGAAGGCCAGGCTCCCAATCCAGCACCATGTAAGTAAAACGAATGATCCGGACCTTAAATAGATACTATTTTAATTTTTTTTTTCACAAATATCATTTACTTTTTGTACGCCGCGATGTGTAACAATATTACAATGTGCCTGAAAATTCATCTTTTGGTAAGACTTAAGAACCGGACAAAAAAATTGTGAAACAGGAGGAATCAGGTACTCAGAAAAAAATTTAAGGATCAGCTTATTCCTAATAATTATACGTTAATTTTACTTTAAGGTAAACACAAAAAAGTGCGACATATTAATGCTCAAAAGTTTGCTCAAAAAAAATGGTCGAGTTTAGATATTTATTTGTTGGTTCCGATGTAGATGTAACGTGGTTTGTCTCTGATATGTATGTGTGTTGTTTTAGTTTCATGTGAAGTGTATTCTGTGTTTCGTTCTGATCGTCAGGGCAATGCCTTCGATGTGGCAATATTTGTAAAAAACAAATTAAAAACTAAATTAAGATGCAAACAGGACATTGGAAGTGCAATAGAATCTATTTTTCTAGAGATTTGCGGCACCAAGAATAAGGCAAAAATTTTAATCTGCTGTATATATCGCCCAAATCGAAATGTTAAATATTCTGATTTTGTATTGCTTGTTTCTAGCATGTCTGTGCAATATAACGACATCATAATTACTGGAGTCTTAAATAATGAGAAAAACATGACTACTAGCTTGGAAACTTTGGACTTCCATCTTGATAATTTTAGTATAGCGACACATTACTCAGGAAATTGTAATATTCTCTTGGAAGTGTTTTTGTGAACCAGCAGAACAATGCCTTTTGTTTGATCAAATTTCCGTAATTGTTTTTACAAAACATGACCTCATATTTTTTACTTATAATATTTCTCTTGAGGTATACTCAATCCAATTAGATATAGAGATTTTAAAAACATTCACAATGACCTATTAGAAATTGAATACAATATATGTGACTGGGACAGTTTTTTTCTTCTACCCAATGTGGACGAGCAAGTTGAGCACCTTCAGTCTAACATTACCTACCTACACCCCTTAAAAGTGAAATTATTAGGCCAAGGGGAAACACTTGGTTCAGTGCTGAAATTCAACGAGCCATACTAGTCCGTGATCAAGCGTACAAAAAATGGAAGAGGTACAAGACTGACTTTATATATGCGCATTTTAAGAGTTCAAGAACGATTAGCAACAAAATGATCTTTTCTGCTAAAAGCCAATATATGTGCAATAAATTTAATATTGTAATTACAAATAGTCAATCGTGGAAAGGGATACAAGGGTTGGTCAGTGGAAAACAACAAGCTCCAAATGTATGTGATACGGATGTTAATGAACTAAATCAACAGTTGCGATCAGTATTTGAAATCTTGGAAAAGCATAATACACTGTTAATTACGAAATTTGGAGGCGATCCCATTTTAAACTAAAAAGTTTTTCGCACTAGAACTTCTTTTTCGACCGATCATTCACACTGCAGCTATATGCTATAGTTTTTATACCCTTGCAGAGGGTATTATAAAATTGTCCGGATGTTTGTAACGAAAGGAACATCTCCGACCACATAAAGTATATATATTCTTGATCAGCACGACGAGCTGAGTTGATTTAGCCCTGTCCGTCTGTCCGTCCGTCTGTCCGTCCGTCTGTCTGTCCGTCTGTCTGTCTGTCCGTCTGTTTCTATGCTATCTCCTCCGTCAGTTTTAAAGCTATCCTCACCAAACTTTGCACGAAGTCTTTTGGTACAAATACGCTGCACATTTGTCGGAACCGGCCGGATCGGATGACTATAGCATATAGCTGCCATAGGAACGATCAATTGAAAAACTAGTCTTAAAGAGAAAAACTTTTTTGTTTTTAATGGAAACGCCTCCAAAGTACGTATTTCTTAGTTTACTATCCCTTCCCATGATTTCAGTAAGTTTGGTCGAAATCGGATGACTATAGCATATAGCTCCCATAGGAATGATCGGTCGAAAAACTAGTTCTAGTGAGAAAAACTTTTTTGTTTTTAATGAAAACGTCCTTATCATTGGCATACACTTATTTTTTATACTTTTGCATAATTCTACAAAGTTTGGTCGAAATCGGATGACTATAGCATATAGCTCCCATAGGAATGATCGGTCGAAAAACTAGTTCTAGTGAGAAAAACTTTTTGTTTTTAATGAAAACGTCCTTATCATTGGCATACACTTATTTTTATACATTTGCACAATTCTTAAAAGTATGGTCGAAATCGGATGACTATAGCATATAGCTCCCATAGGAACGATCGGTCGAAAAACTTGTTCGAGTGAGGAAAACTTTTTTGTTTTTAATGAAAACGTCCTTTTTATTGGCATACACTTTTTTATATATTTTGGACACATTTCTTCGAAGTTTTATCAAAATCGGGTTACTATAGCATATAGCTGCAGTATGAATGATCGGTCGAAAAAGAATTTCTAGTGAGAAAAACTTATTTGTTTTAAATGGGATCGCCTTCAAATTTCGTAATGAACAGTGTATTATGCTTTTCCATGATTTCACCAATTTTGGTCGAAATCAGTAATCTATATAGTATAGATCACATAGAAAAGTATGGTCCAAAAAAAAGATTTTAGTTAGAAAAACTGTTTTGTTTTCAATGGAAGCTGCAAGGGTATACAAAACTTCGGCCGAGCCGAAGTTAACTTTCCCCTATTTTTTTTTTTTTTAATAAAACTTTGTAGAAATATGTTAATGTTATATAAAATAAAAATAAGCCAATAAAAGGACGTTTTCATTAAAAACAAAAAGTTTTTTCACTAGAATTATTTTTTCGACCGATCGTTCCTACGGATAGCTATATGTAGAGTCATCTATTTCTACCCAACTTTGTAGAATTGTGTAAAAGTATATAAAATGATAAGGACGTTTTCATTAAAAACAAAAAGTTTTTTTCACAAAAACTAGTTTTTCGACCGATCGTTCCTATGGGAGCTATATGTTATAGTCATCTGGTTTCGACCAAACTTTGCAGAATTGTGTTAAAGTATATAAAATAAGTGTATGCCAATGATAAGGGCGTTTTCATTACAAACAAAAAAGTTTTTGTCACTAGAATTAGTTTTTCGACCGATCGTTCCTTTGGCAGCTATATGCTATAGTCATCCGATTTCGACCAAACTTAGTGAAATCATGGGAAAGGATAATAAACTAAGAAATACGTACTTTGGAGCCGTTTCCATAAAAACAAAAAAGTTTTTCTCACTGAAACTAGTTTTTTGACCGATCGTTCCTATGGCAGCTATATGCTATAGTCATCCGATCCGGTCGGTTCCGACAAATGTGCTGCGTATATGTACCAGAAGACTTCGTGCAAAGTTTGGTGAGGATAGCTTTAAAACTGACGGAGGAGATAGCATAGAAACAGACACAGACAGACAGAGGGACAGGGCTAAGTCAACTCAGCTCCTCATGCTGATCAAGAATATATATACTTTATGTGGTCGGAGAAGCTTCTTTCAATGCGTTACAAACATCCACAAAATTTTATAATGCCCTATGCAAGGTATAAAAATAAATATAGTACTATATCTATCCTGCCATACTTTTCAAAAGTTTTCGAGTCCTTTGCAGCTAGCCAAATAAATAACTTCCTTGTCTCGCACGATTACTTAAGGGGGTAGCACAAGTTGGGCCGGAAAAATCGTCTTTTTTTATTTTTAATTTCAAAAGTGCCACCATTTTCTCAAAAATTAACTTTTTTCCAAATCTGAGGTTCAGGCCAGAATTACATCGATACTAAACCAGAATCTTTTTTCCTTTTTTAATTTGGATAACGGAGTGACCCCGAATAAAGGCCGCCACTTTCGCAGACCAAAAACTTTTCATCCGACGTCACAATTTTAAATCCAAAAAATTTGGTATTTTTTTATTCATTCATTAAATTTCAAATAAAAAAAAATCGATTTGAAAAATTTCTATTCGTTTTGTTTCTGTGAATTTTAAAAAGCATATAAAAACAGCACGCGCATTTTGTACTAGCCCCTTGGAGCTAGAATCAGGAAAAATCGAAGCTGTGTCAATTCACTTCTAAAAATTTCGGAAGACATTCGAAACAAGTTAGACGATGCGCATGTCACATATCTGACACTGCTTGATTACAGCAAAGCATTTGACACTGTCAATTAATAGAATATGTTGAAAATGCAAATAACTTAGAAATAAATTTTTAATCAGACTTTGACGTGGACTGACCATATTACCTGGAAGTAAACTGAAAGCTGAAAGTAAACAGAGACTAAAAGTTAAAATCAATGACGTTGCTAGGTTTGTTTTGTAGTGTCCAGGTTCCTTCTGGGTAGTACAACTGGAATGCAGAATGAAACAAAAATGCAACAGCCTGTTCATTGCTTCTCAGCAGCAAAAGCGCACTCGCATACACACAAGTGTACGGTTGTCTATCATGCGTCTTTTTCGCTCTATTCTTATATTTATTTGGCAAACGCACACACGCATGAGCAATGTTTGTATTGCTTTTGGCAAATTCCTTTTCAGCGCGCGCTGAGCTTACAAGGTGGAAGGCAAACGAAGCAATAGATCAGGCGATTTTACAGCTAGCCTGCTTGCTGTCGTGCCAAGCAGCTGATTTCTGGAAGTTTACCGTTTGAAAGCGGCAGAAGCATGCGTACATAATTGCGTGCTGCTTGACTCGTGGCTTCACTTTGGCAGATGATCTCACAGCGAGCAGACGCATATTTTTGACACCCAAACGTATCTAAAAGAAAAACGTGATTTTAAGGAGTACAGTTCTCCAAGTGCTATTCGGCCAACAGAAAGTTGATTGCTCACTTACTGATCCAGATTATACCCAGTTTCAGTGCTGATCACAAAGGTAATATTTTTTGTGTGTGCCAAAATAATTTTAGTGGTTTTACATATTATGTAACCTCCAATTCTAACTGCCCGCAGCAGACCCTGTGCAACTCCGCGAATTGAGTTTTTCAGTTTGAGAATACTGCTCGTACTATAGACCTTTGGGCAAGTCCCGTCCTGCTTCAAGGGAATCGACATTGCCTTTCTCATCGGCGAGTGAAAAAGTTTCCCAACCATGTGTTAGACATACATTCGACTCTTTTTGTAAAGCATAGGATACTGTGACCAAAGAGGAGTTGGCATAACCTCAATCGCTATGACTACTATGACATCTCACTCTAATATTGGCAACTCTAGATAGCACATCACTTTCAGTTCAAAATAAATATGCCGCGCAATATGACACGGCCATTCTGACAAACTATACGTCCTCGTGTAGCCAACACAATAATGTTTGGTACATTACTTTATTAACTAAGCAATTGACCAAATTTATTTTACCACTTTCTATATTCTTCAAAAGTTTTCTAACCGTCACTTCTCTATTTCTGCCATGAAAACTGACCTGGCCCATCTACAAGCTTCGACACATCAGCTTCGACAACCGTACACAACAGTTTCAATAGCTTCCTTACTGTCTCTTTCAACAGCTTCTCAATGTCTCTTTCAACAGCTACATACTGTCTCTTTCAACAGCTTACTGTCTCTTTCAACAGCATCTTACTGTCTCTTTCAACAGCTTCATACTGTCTCTTTCAACAGCTTCCTACTGTCTCTTTCAACAGCTTCCTACTGTCTCTTTTAACAGCTTCTTACTGTCTCTTTCAACAGCTTCATACTGTCTATTTCAACAGCTTCTTACTGCCTCTTTCAACAGCTTACGTGTCTCTATCAAGCTGCGTCCGATACTGGCAATCTTCTTAAGCTTTCATGTGGATAAAGTCCGTCACTATTTAACTATTTTAGCATGTACTTTCACCCTCCCCCGCTTGTACCACTTGTCAAGCCTAAATATTGAACAGTGGTTTTTAAAACATTTCAAATATTGAAGGAAAATTCACGGCAGACCTTAGGAGCATCGTGCAATTGTAGTCTTTGGCCTTCACTTCTTCTGTTCCACTATCAATATGGACAGTGCTGAGTCGGCATATCTGACATGCGCGACGGCTCTGTCACCATGTAAACATAATACTACCTCTCTGCCGCGGCGTCTCTTCGCCAGCCTTTACTTATATATACATTTATACATAAGCACTGACCGCTCCTCTGCCGGCGTCACTGGCGGTGCAGCTGCGCGGTCTCTAGCTATATGAGCAATTGTAAAAGAATTATTCAATAAAGAGAGATATTACGAAACAGATGTGCCGAGGGAGTTTATTAAAACTTTACAAGGGAAAATAAATAAAACTTTACATGGTGACCGTAACCAGTGATACCATCCTGCAAAGAAATAGTGATATTGACTTGCTAAAATAAAGATACCCACCTACAAAAATGAACAGTGATACCAGCCTGAAAAAAACATCCTGTCCTGTGCAAAAATCCCTGTGGAAATTATTCCAACAAAATGTCGCCACAACCCCTACCTTGTTGTGGGCGGGAGAAACAGGAGACGGTAGCCAAGCAGGCACCGGTGTTGACCGACCTGTCTATACACCACTAAAAAGATTTTTGGTTGAGATAATTACCAACAAATACCCAGTTGACCATCAGATACCAACAGCAGCCCCTCTACAAATTCCTAAGTAGCCAGCAGCCTGTGCAAAACCAGCACCGGCCCCGCCATCGCGACAAGGCGTGCCCCGGACAACAAGTATGGATAGCAGGCCGCTATCTATGCCTTCGCTGGACCTCAACAGTTCCAGTTAAAGACACCATTAAATTTGAATCTATCTCTAAACGCAAATTGTACAGATCAGGCGGTTGTTTGCTGCTGGTCTTCATTTTTTACCTAAATAGGAATATCTGTACAACAAATTTAAATTGTTTCACAAATTTCTAATTATAAAAAAAAAAATGTTTATATTTGCATATATATGAAAAGCAACTTCTTATTCTCTACTGTTTTAGACAGGAATTAGAAGCATAAAAAATAAATAAGATTTAGAAGAAGCAAGGAAACCAAAGTGCCCGTGCCCAGCCGATTACAGGGGTCATTTGACAACCCAGGCTTTGGTATACTTGTTGCAGAAAATAAATAATTAAAAAAAAAAAAAATAATAAAGGTTGTTAATTTTTGATGAATAATAATTCAATAAGTAAATCAGTTGAAAATATCGTTCCTCTAAATATATATGAACCTAAGGATCAGTGTTGCCATTTTGCTTTTTCCCCGTCAAATCTGTTGTTTTTATGGCCAATTGCTAGAAAAATTGGGAAACAGGCGGGCTTTTTTTCTTTTAAAATTAAATTTTTTTCCTTTTTTCTTAGTACAAGCATTTACTACTAGTAATTTCTTGTATTCGTTTTATCGATACTTGCCAATGCCAAGGACTACAAGCAAAAATCGGAATGCCTGGCTAACAAGTGACGAATTCAAAGCTTGGGCTTGGAGAGATGTGTCTGGACGAGAAGAGAGTTTTGTGCAGCTATTACCAGTGCACAATCACCGCCAAACTATTCAGGTTTGCGCTCATAGCAGCACAAAAAGCATACAAGTGCTTTAGGAGCGGATTAAAGGCGGGCGATTTCTCAATATGCGGTTCAGTCAACTTGACGGCAGCTTAACCGAATTTGCCGGTATGTGTGTGGCGCAACCGGAGGAACAGACTTAACCGCTGCTCCACGCGCACTGGTTAAAGTTAACCGCGAGTTCAGTGCCGGTGGAATTATCGATATATTTTATCGATATACAAACGGCTAGCTCTAACATTTGATTTGTTTATTTAATTCTTTGCTTCCCTAGTGATTATGAATAAACGAATTTTTTTAATCCCACGCAATGGAAATGAAATTTGAAGAGGCATAGCAACGAATAAACATTGCAAAGTTCAGAGAGTACTGATCTGGATGATGCCACATTTTATTGATTGATTCGAGGTGGACAAATCTACATGTAAAATAACTTATGCTAGACACAGAGTTTAAGTTAAGCCCTGGGCTTCAGCCGAAGTGGTTAATTTTCAGGTTAATATCGTTAAATCACGCTTAACAGCTATTATTTTTGTTCAAAATATACAGGTATGGCCTGTGCCGACTCGACAAATGCTGCTTCAAAATTTCCTTCGAATGATAGGAACGGGATCTGCGTGAAAATGAATAGGCTTTTTTCATCATCCATCCCGTCAAATCCAGCTTTTTTCAATGAAATGTTGGCAGGGATATAGTTATAATATAATTCCCAAAAATTGGCGCAAGCCGCAGGGTCTCCTTTTTGAAATATTGGACAGAAGTACACTTAGGTTCCAATCTTCGGGCATGCTTTCTTCGGACCATACTCTGCATGAGGAGTTGGTGCGGCTTACCTTACCAGCTCCTCACCGCCAGCCTTGAACAATTCCAGCGGAGCAGCTCATCAGCGCCAGCGGAGTTTTTGACGCAGCCTTTTTATGAAGGTAACAAGACTTCATTATGATCCGGCGAGGATCTATCTCTATGTTATCGATTGGTGGTGTCGCGCTTCTTCCCAGAAGTGCGAAATTGTTTTCTCCCGGTATCGCTCCTTAACAGCCCGCGTTGCTCCTGACTGCAGAGTTCTCCTGTAGGCTACCATAAACGGTTTTCGGGAGTTTTCGGCATATCCGAGAATCTCCTTGGCAGCGTGCTCACAGAGTGTGAAATATACTTCCCACTGTTCGTCTACGAAGGGCAAGGTGAGGATTCCCCTGAGCAGCGGAGGGTGAGTTTTGCTGGTAGGCTTCGGATGTCCGTTGTGATTGCAGCTTCTCCAACGTTCTGCTTTCTGCGTGTGTTGGGCGTGCGGCATGTGCCACACTGAGCATATTACGTGCTTTGGCTGCCGTCCGTCTATGCAAAGTGATCAATCTGGTTTCATGTTGATTGATTAGGGGACCTCCAGGTCGCCTTGTGGTCGTCGCGGTGTTCAAATCTGGTTGCTACTAATGACCATGTTCCGGCCCGAATCGAAGTCTAGCCTCTCTCCATTTTCGGAGCTATCTTCGTGCAGGCTTAATCGGACGATAGTCGGGCGATAAACTTCTTCCCGATTTTTGCGTTAAAGTCGCCTAGCACGATCTTGATGTCGTGATCAGGGCGCTCTATAGTCTTCTAGGCGCTCATAGAATTCGTCTTTTTTGAATCGTTCTTTCCTTCTGTCGGGGCGTGCGCACAGATAAGACTAATATTAAAAACATTTTTGCCTTAAGTCTAAGGGGGCGGCAAGTCGCTTGTCTTCAGTGTAGTTGATATCCGGGAGTCATTGTATTTGTTCGGGCCAGAACCACAGCATTGCCCACCTATAATTAATGTCAATCAAATC
>JAEIFV010001115.1:0-90977 GCA_018904265.1 Lordiphosa collinella | reverse complement strand
CAGCAGCGCTCTGGGATTCAATGTGCTCTGCAAAGTGCTGCCGTCGATTTCTAGCCTGCTCTGCCATGTCTGTAGATCTCAACCTGCTCTCAACCTCTCAACTTGCTCATCGCGCCGCGCCTGCATTTGTTACGGAGTTTCAGAAGCAAATTACTGCCGTCGATTGCTCGCCTGTTTTGACGTTTCGGCAGCTCTCCGATCCGCTCGGCGGCTTACCTGTTGCCTTCTCCGGAGTTTCGCTTTCAAAAAAGTTTCTCGACTTCTCATTTTACTCATCCGTCCTGCTCTATTTGAAGTTTGCGACAAATTAGACTTTTGTTTTTCTGGCATTCTTTAAGAAATCAAATATTTACAATTTTAGATTGTTTTAAGTTAATCCAACGTGTTCGACAAATCGTTTTCGACCCAAAATCGTCAAAAATCGTATTGAAGTTGCGACGATTTCTTGTCAAAATGGGTTTGTAGAACCCTTGAGTATTTATTTTTAACCTTTCATATACAGAGAAAACAAAATATATGAAAAATACTTAAAAATTTAGGTTTTGTACCCGTTTAACCGGGATTAACCACCCAATAGGTTTATGTAAATTTGACATGTAGCTTCTCTACATGCCACGTTTTTTATTTTCACTTACCTTGACTGGAACTCGAAATCAAACTCACTCACTACGTTAACGGGTCGGCGCTGACCCGACAGTCATTCCTCAATTTTCAAACGCGTTTTCCTCGAAACCACGTTTTTCAACTCAGTATCCAAAATTCCTCCAAAACCAATAAGCCGATTGCCCTGAAACTGGTTGTGTTTTATTATAACTCGTTTATTTATCAAGATATTACCTTGCCGTTTTCACCAGGTATTCTTAAGACCTCAAACTTAAAGAAAATGCAAAAAAATCGATTTTATCAAATGTCTAGGAATAAAAAGTAAAAGTAAAATCGGCTTGTCAAGATGACAACAGCCCCAAGGGGCCAAAGCCGAGCCTCTTCTCAATCTCTTGGCTTGTGCGCTTCTAATTTTAGCACAAGAGAAAGGGACCTACAGTTTAACGCCGAATCCGAACGGCAGTTTTTGAGAGGCTTTTCAAGGCTTATTACTGCAATGCTGGCGCCAACAGCAAGAGGTGTGGCCTGGTGTAAAGTTTTATTCAAAGAAAAAACTTTTTCATTAGATGTTCCGAGGCGGGATCGAACCCACGACCTCATGCTCATCAGTCGCGCACACTAACCGCTGAGCCACTCCGGTCTAGGAGTATAACTCCCCTTAAACACAAATGCCGGCATCTTAGCCCATACGACTATCATCACAGTAATAAAGGAAAGCGACGATAAGCGAGTAGGATCAACAACACGTTTCGTGTAGATTCTCCATATTTTGCATTCAGCATTTGAAATCCTTAACGCTTTTTAAGAAAACCAACATGTCAAGGCATTTAATATTCAAACGTAAATGTAGAAAGCCTAAAGCTTTAGTGTGGTGTTCAGATTGCTGTATGAAAAATATAGAAAATATTTTTAAAGCTGCCTTTGTCCACGCAACAGCTATCTTTTCTAAATGCCTCGTTTACTTTTTATACTCTTGCAGAGTGTATTATAAATTTGCCCAGAAGTTTGCCACACATAAAAATTTTCATTTCTGACCATATAACTATATTTATTCTTGATCTGGGCGAGTAGCTGCGTCGATTGAGGGTTTTATGTGTCCTGTCTGTGCAGTTGTCTCACAGTTTTGAGCTGTCAGCAAGCAACTGCTAATATGTCGGAACAGACACAATCGGGTGACTATAGCATAGAAACGAACCGTCGTAGAACTAGTTTGTGTGAGATAGTGTTTTCTGTTTTCAATGGAAACGTCTCCAAACTTTGTATTTGTTGGTTTTCTATGATTTTTCATAATCCTACTAAGTTTGATGAAAATCGGACAACTATATGGTAAAGCTATAATACAAAAGTTAGGTCTGGAAAATAGTCTTAGTAAAAAAAACTTCTAATGGTACCAACTTAAAATTTGGTATTTGTTTGTTTTATATGCTTTAACCAAATTTTACATAGTTTTGACCAAATAGGTTAACTATAGCGCTTAGCTCCTATACGAACGATCGGAAAAAATGGGACTAAGAGAGAATATTTTTTTTTTTTTGCAAATTTGCTTATCAGTATATCAAAACGAAGACTTGCAAGGGTATTATAACTTCGGCTTAGCTTAGCTTAGCATTGTCGTTTCTCTATATTAGAGCGATTCGGTTCTATAAACGCCTTCCATGAAAACATAAATATTGAAAAATATAATTTAACTTGTGCGAGAAGACATTGAAGTTATTTTGTATCACTTATACGCAGTGTTGTACACGCACAGCGGACAAAACCCTATTTTTTATTTTGTTGAAAGGTTATACTTTTTTTGGCTAAGTCGACAGTTTAAACCAGTGGTGTCCAAACTCACAAACAATCACCAAACTTGCCAACCACGCGTGGCTGCCTTTTCAAATTTTGGACATCGCTGGTTTAAACATACAAATTACGGTAGCCAAAATATAGCCCAGATATAAAAATATTGAGTTTATCTCGCCGTGACATTAGGGTTACCAGTTCCCGATAAAATGTTCTCAGTTCCCATATAAATGATACCCCATGTATCTTAGATTCCTAAGGCAAGTAGTGACATGATTCTATTAAATGGAAATCGATTTATTATAGACGGAATGTGCAACACAAATGAGGTAAAGGACATCAATCATTTTCAGTGTAGATATCCAATACTATAATATGTTTTAACCAACCTGCACTAAATCCAACACAGATAATGTACATTTGAAACAGGGATGCAAGCCGATTCTGAACCGTGCCGAACCTAACCGAACCGAACCGCTTTTTCCAGCTGGTGAACCGAACCGGCTTCCTTTCAAAAATGCTGAACCGAACCGAAAACCACAAAGAAAAACGGTTCGGTTCAGTTCTCTGATGAGTTTTAAAACGTGAATCGCTTTCCTCTAGCCAAAATTACTTATTAATTTCGTTTTCCTAAGATAATTGATAGACCAAATTGATCCTTAGGAGAGGTATAACCTTTAAGGATGACTTGACACAAATTTTACAACATGTACTCCTGTAAGAATACCGCCATTGCCAGCCGATCTCTTCATATACCTGTCACCAGTCTGCATTCTTTTCTTGATAGTTAATTTGTTGTCCTCTACTGGACAAAATTCTCTTCATCTTAATTTAATCTTAGCCAGGAGTTTTTTCTCATACGATTAAAAGGGTGTGTAAGTACGTATTCTTTTCTTGCCGACATTCACCATTTTCGTAGTGCATTCCTGGAACTTATAAACGAATCCTAAAAATCTGACTTAATAAGTTTTGGACATTCAAATAAGGATCTTAAAGATATTGGTCGTAAAAAAACCCAAATTCAGATACTCAAATGGCTTATAGGAATTCAATTTCCGAAGTGTGCGAAAAGTCACACCACGACAGAAATCATAATACAGTCGAACTTCTCTATTACGAACTTCTGTACAACTAAGTTTTCTTTATAGAGAATTAATTTTCAGAACACTGCAATTTCGTTCAATATTCAAACAATTCTATATTACGAATTTTCTATATAACAAAGTTAATTTTTGTCCCTTTGAGATTCGCTATATAGAAGTTAGACTGGATTTCTTAATATGGCTTTAAGAACAACTGAAACGAACCAAAACCGCGGTTCAGTTAGCTCCAAAAACCATGTAATGAATCGAACCGGCGGTTCAGAAACTTTGTGAACCACTGAACCGAACCAGTGCTTATTTTCGTGTAGTTAGCATCCCAGATTTTAAATGATGCGAAAAACACTAACAGGAAAGGCTTAGTACGGTTAGTACGGAAAGGGTTTTTGGCGGAATCCTTTTGAACGACAAAAATTGCATGCATATAAAAACACAACTGAAAGAATATTGATTAATTATACAAAGTTTGTAATAATTTCTTGACATAGTTTTACGACTAGAAATAAAACAGATAACGTTACTGCTTCATTCGCGTTTGTTAATGTCTATGATTCGAAGCGGATTGTATAGCGCAATTTTTGTTGTTCGTGAGCGGTCTCTGCTCTTCAGCCCTAAAAGCAACTGTTGGCAAGAATAATTTTTCTGCGGATTTCAAACTGATGCAGGATATCGTTGTTTCCAGGAAGACAACATCCCGTAAGTCCTTCAAGTTGAAACAGATTGATCAAAACGCAGAGATCAACTATATAAAAGATGGTGCATGATGTGATCAAATCAAATAGGTCGCCCTGGCTAAAACCCCAAATAGTTTAAAGATGTTTTTTGGCATTTTGACTGAGCTTTGTATGCTTCTCAGAGTCTTCATGCAAAGTCGAACTTACTTTGCTGATATAAAAAGAGTTGACAGGGCTTCAAAGAACGTTGATTTTATTTGTGTCGAAAGTGGCTTTAAAATCAACCAAACGATAGGGGTCGTTGGGTTGCTGCAATAAATATACATAGATCATTGTATTGCCAAAATAAGCTAATTCTGAAAGTATGCTTTATTTTTGAGTTTGGCTTAAGTCAAATATGTGCCCACTCAATCGGGAAGATACTGTTGTTGTTTCCTTAAAAAAATATACTTACGACCTACATAACCTTTCAAGCGTTCCCTGAACTCATCATCTTCATCATCATCCTCAGCTTGGGCATCGTCATCAACAGCTTGCCCCTCGAGAAATATCACTTCACCAAACAATGCTAGACAAACATAAAGCAAACTCTTCACTTGAAAAGTCAACTCGCTCAATTCACCCCCTAAAACAAGAAAAAAAACAAAAGAACAGCTGAAGCTGACGCTGAAAATTGCAGCATAACTTTGGCCGTAAAGAAAACGCTTCCGGTGCCCAAAGCTCGAGCCAGACACATGCATAACTGGAGCAGCCAGGATTACTCCATGTGTCGAATCCAAAAAACAACAAAAACAAAAAAGAATAGAAAACTAAGAGACCGAGCGGTAGCAGCAGACTCGCCTTCAGCCAATTGCCAAAGTGTCACACTACACAAAAAAAAAATACACATATATATATATATATCTTCCGTATATATGGGGGAATCGTCGTTGCCCTGTCTAACCACCTTCCAGGGCAGCTTGTTGATTTTCAAGGACGCAAGACGACGAGACGACCGGATGTGGCCAGTACCAGAAATGTCTTTATTGGCCAGGTCAAGTTTAGAGCGGCTTAAATTCTTCCTCAAATTGTCGCATTTCCCATTAAGCCTCACATACCAGAGGAAAATGGCGAAAACTAATTTCTAATACAAACACCAACAAAATCCAATTAATCTTCAAGTTCCAGCAGGCAGGGACACAAAACAACAACAAAAAATGTGGCTCATTAAAAAACGAAAAAAAAGAGAAGAAGCTGGCAGGAAATAAATTGCAAAGGCAACTGGCCAACCAACACGTAGAGCAGTGGGAGGCTGCCCCGACTCCTACAACTATGTGTCCTTTAATCATAATAAGAAATGCGCCAGCGCCACAACCCCTGCCCCCCGCCCGCCCCCCATCGGTGGAACAGGTTGAACAGAGACGGCGACTGCTGGTTCGCGAGTCGCGGAAAAAAAGCGCCACGACGTTGTCGTCATCGTTTTCCTCAGCATCCATCGTCGCGACCAATCACAAAATTTCGTGGAAAAGCGCGCAAAAAATACAACAACAAAAAATCCCACACAAAAATAAGTAGCAACAACTACAACAACAACAGCTGACAATGACGAACGCGGCTTGAGCTTAGCGACTGCAGCAGCAGCAGCAGCAACAGCAGCTGCGAAACTAATGCGTCGCTGCCGACAGGAGAAAGTCGAAGTCAAAGCAGCGCAGCCGCATAGAAGGAGAAATGTCTATTTGCCACTCGGGGGTAGTTTTTCTTGACTTTCAAACAGAACGTAGGGGAAACTAAATCTTTGAGTGAGCTGCAAAATTGAGTAAGAAATTGGTCAAACACTTTGAGTGAGTTTTCGCACAAAAAGGAAGAAAGGTTGAAGGATGAGGATTTCAAGGTTGTATGTATAAATTAGTTTGAGCATTGACAAGTGATGACAAGTGGCCAGTGATTAGAAATGAGTGAAATTTGATATTTCCAGTTGCCCTAAAAAGTATGCTTTAAATTTGTGACATGGAAAATGCTTGTAACAAAATGTGATTATTAAAGTCTTAGGGCCGATTTCTCAACTTCTAAACAGCTGCAATGTGTTAGAAAAACTAACAATTTGCAGTGAGATGTGAAATTGGCCCTTTGAATTTAAATACTTAAAAGTAAAAATGCAAACAGAAGTTAAAAAATTTTTTTTGTTTACTTCGAGTGATCTCCTCTTTGCTTTTATGGTTAAATATCGACAACCGAAGACACTTTGTATCACAAGCAATAGATTCACTTCAGGGTGAATTTCAAAAGCAAAGTGCATGAGGTAGTGGCGCCACCTTGGTGCACAAGCAGACGGCTGCAAAACGTTTTTTTTGGCTTTTCTTTTTGTTGATGTTGTTGAACTGCACCCAAACTCACACGCTTTGACTACCAATTTCTCAAAAACTGGTTAAGGAAGTTATTAAACGCTTAACTAGAATTTCCACAACGATCTCACGACTCCAAGCAGCCATCAATAGAAAGTGGATTGTTTCAAAGAAGAATGTAAATTGCATTACGAAATATATGTTGTTTGAGGACACAGCAAGAGAAGTAATGTAATGCACAGTCTGGGGGTCCCTTGCAGTTTCTTAAGTAGAATATTCAATTGCCCCTTGCAATTCCTGTGAGACAATTTTCAACCAGAAAGCTTTGGAACTGAGGGAGAGTTTATTCGCACTCTTTCGCACTTTTCTATAAGGCTATTGTGACAGCTAATGCTAGCGCTGTTGTACCCAATTCTCACTTGCTTATAACTCCGCCACAGAAACCTCTTCCAACCACATATTAACCGAAACCCAATTCTTTAATGAAACATAAATCTCTTTCGGTTGGTTTCAAGCCTCTCGTGTTTTGGGAGGATATTTAGCTAAATTCACCACCAAAACAGTTTTTATAAGCAAAATTTAGTTTGAAAGTGTTAACAACAATGTTTTTCTGGATAAGTTGCATGAAAAGAATATCATATTGAATTTGTTCTAATATTAAAATTAGCATTTCAATAATCATTTGCAAAACCATCCAAAGGCTGCCATATCACTCAAACCGACCTACCACTGACGCCATCTGCCTGCCTCAGTTGCGCTACATGGGTTGCTAAGTGTGGCTTTGTGATTGGCGCGAAAATATTTTAACGTCTTTCATTATAATTTTTGGGCAAACCGACTTTAATTTGAATTATAATATTAGCATGAATCATAAAACTTATTCCACAATTCAAAACTAAAATAAGGAAAATTTTGCTTGCGCGTGATGCAACCCTGTTTGGTGAGATGGACACTTATCTTAGACCCAATTGGACCAGTTTTTTCTTTTCCACTTAGAAAATCAAATCTATCGAAGTGCTGTGGCACCGACGGATTTTTTGAGAGATTTGCAAACCAAGCGACGGCAAAATCTCTAGAGATTTCTGTGTCACCCCCCCCCCCCGTAGGGACGGTTTCATATCTGCTATAAACTTACATAACACAGTAAATTGAAAGTTCATCTGCCACTTACCAGCTTCCTAAATAAGAGAAATCGGTCCTTAGTGGATAGGAACAATCTGACAACGATATTTCGCAAAATCTCCTATGGCCAGATTTCGTAGTCTATCCAGACATTCTGAATGGGATTCCAAGATATTGCTAATTACTTCTCATTTCCACAGGTACCGCAGACTTCGCAATAGCGATAAGCTGAGAAAAAATCTTTCCATAACCTAGATTCAAAATCACTATTTCGAAAGATTGCCATCATAAATAATCAAATTTCAATTTATCAACTCTCCTAGAGCTTTCTGCAAAGCTCCAGCTTAAAAACTGTATATTTCGCAGTCTTAGGAAATAAGAAAAAAAACGGTGTGAGCGTGGCTAACACTAGCGAGGGACTTGATGTGAAACATGGTTTTATACGATATGCTTTGCCTTTCACATTCTTGCGGTTGTGCGTAACTTTATACTCCTTATTCAAAACTCGATACTCAGCTATCGTTATTAATTACTCGATTCTAAGTATTTGATACTAAGTTCTCGATATAAAGTACTCGATACTCAGTATTTGATACCCAGCAATAAGAACTCGATACCAAGTTCTCGATACTCGTACTCGATACTTCAGAGTTTGATATTCAAATCTCGATTTTAAAAACTCGTTACTTATTACTCAACACCAAGATCGCGATACTCGGTACCCGACTCAAGTATTTGATACTTAGTACTCGATACTTATTATTCGATACCAAGTACTCGATTCTAAGAATTCGATACTAAGTATTAGAGACAATGTATTCGTTACTTAGTACTTGATGCTAAAGATTCGGGTCTAAGTACTCGATGTTAAGTTTTACATAGTATTCTGGTTGTTTGATCTTGTCTTTGTATTTGTCTTAGTTTTTGTCTTGATTTTGTCTTTGTTTTTGTCTTTGTTTTAGTCTTTGTTTTGCGTTTTTTTTGTCTTGGTTTTTGTGTTTGTTTATGTGATTGATTTAAAATCAATGATTTTGTGTTTTACCCTTGCAGGGTATTACAAAATTGTGCGGATGTTTGTAACGCATTGAAGTGAAGCATCTCCGACCACATAAAGTACATATATTCTTGATCAGCATGACGAGCTGAGTTGATTTTAGCCCTGTCCGTCTGTCTGTTTCTATGCTACCTCCTCCGTCAGTTTTAAAGCTATCCTCACTAAACTTTGCACGAAGTCTTTTGGTACATATACGCTGCACATTTGTAGGAAGCAGCCGATCGGATGACTATAGCATATAGCTGCCATAGGAACGATCGGTCGAAAAACTAGTCTTAGTGAGAAAAACTTTTTTTTTTTTAATGGAAACGCCTCCAAAGTACGTATTTCTTAGTTTACTATCCTTTCCCATGATTTCACTAAGTTTGGTCGAAATCGGATGACTATAGCATATAGCTGCCATAGGAACGATCGGCCGAAAACTAGTTCTAGTGAGAAAAACTTTTGTTTTTAATGAAAACGTCCTTATCATTGGCATACACTTATTTTATATACTTATACACAATTCTACAAAGTTTGGTCGAAATCGGATGACTATAGCATATAGCTCCCATAGGAATAATCGGCAAAAAAAAGTAAAGAGACGGTTTGTGTGGGAGGGGGGGAAAAAAGCGGTCATCAAAAAAAATTTTTAATTTTAAAAATAATCTTTTGTAAATTTTCTGATTGATTATTGAACTATAATTAAACCTCGACCTTAAGCCTGCTTACATTCACTTTAACTAAAATCAAAACTGGTCGTTACACCCATATTTAACCAATTTACTATTAATATTATTACCGTTTCGAAAACCACAAAAAAACTAATTTAAAATAAAATTAGACAAATTTTTAAAAAAATTTTGGGCTCCTCTTCAAAAAAAATCAAAAAGAATTTTGTAATATAATATGGTTAATAAATCAATCTCAATAATTCCTCAAATCCTAACTCAAATCAAGCATACGCCAGGTAAGCCAAAAATCCTCTCTACTCTCTTAACACTTGCTCTTAAAATCAGAGCCACAGCTCTCTCTTTACAAACTAAGAGCCAAACTAAAGCAACTAATGGCAACTCAACATTCAAAAGGAACCAAGTAGAATGCGTTAAAGCAGTAAAGAGTTTTCTTTACTTTTGGTTGTTTTTTTTTTTTTTGCCAGTTAAAAATGCGTGGCCAGCTTTTACTGATTATTTTTGTAATTTTGTGCCTGGAGGATGGCTGGAGTCAGAGCCAAGCCTACTCGCAATTTTCTAAGCCAATCGGAGCGTTGACGATGACGACGACAACGACGGCGCACGACAACAAAACAACAACGAAAACCGAATGCAGCAGCAGCAGCAGCACGAAGCAGGCTCAGCAGACACGAAGTCCTGATTATGACGAGGCGAGGTAGGATAGGAGGCGAATGTTGGAGTAGTAGTAGTAGATGGAGCCACAATTAATTATCAGGCAGTTTTTTCGCACTACAAATTCGCAGGAAAAAAACCTGCCACGCCCCGCAGGCGCCCATTAAGTGCACACACACTCGCACATAGATCATTTAAAATGCTGGCCAAAATGCTAAACCCACCACCAGCAGCATCAGCAGCAGCAGCAGCAGTTCTTATATCACCCATTCTCAGTCAGCCGGATGTAGACTGACAAAAATAGTAAAAAACGTGCGACCAAACCAACAAAAAAAAGAAGCAAGACACAAACCGATTCCCGCTTGATATCAGAGACAGAAAATAAAACCAATGCAAATATAACACAAATATGTGAAGCGATGGAAAAAATTCTACAATTGCTGAATCCCTCCCCCTCACCCAACCCAACGCTTTGGCACCACCAAAAAAACCGCGTTGTCTGCGCCAAAAAACAAAGTCAAATGAAAAGCGTTCATGGGGGCAGCGGCAGCAACAACAACAACAACAACGCCAAGTTAGCAAAACAATTGAACAATCGCCTGGCATTTTGAAGCTGGCGGCGAATATTTTGGAGCAATTTCTTTTTTATTTTTTCGGTTGGGATTCGGAAATTGGGTTTGGGAACAGTCACTGACCACCACATGCACAGGTTGTGGTCACGGTTACCGTCCAAAGCCCAAGCCAAGAACCATGTTTGTACATTTGAAGCGCGGCGCACAACGGAATTATGAATTATTTGTTTAGTAATTTTGAAAAGACAAATCACCAAAGATGGATGGTGCAAAATGGAAAAGTATAGACCAAAAATATTCAAATATGGCGGAAGTCTGTCAATCAATAGTTTATTGCAGGCAAAATGGCAGATATATTTTCACTGCAGATCAATTCACTTTTGCCTACCCTTAATTCCAATATTGAAGCACTTTGACCACTTTAAAGTGGTTGCCCTTCAATGCTATATGAAGCAGTGGTGCCCAAAGCCTTTCCACTGACTGCACAATTGTTTTTGCAATGCACTTAGTTACTTTCTTACTTTGTTTGCCTTTACTTTGCAGGTAGACCTTTTTTTTAGACTTTGTTCTTGTGTAACCAATGAATTGGCTTGTCTTGAGAAGATTGGAAAGTAAACTTTGTCGGTGGAGTGATACTTACATGGTAAGTGGCCGTGTGGCTCAGCCGTTGGTGTGCGCGACCGCTGTGCAAGAGGTCGTGGGTTCGATCCCGCCTCGGAACATCTAATGAAAAGTTTTTTCTTTGAATAAACTTTACACCCGGTCACCCTTCTCTGCTGTTGGCGCCAGCTTTGTAGTAATTAGCCATGCAAAAGGGTTTCAAACTGCCGTTCGGATTCGGCGTTAAACTGTAGGTTCCTTTCTCTTGTGCGAAAATTGAAGCGCACAAGCCAAGTAGCCCATTGGGGCTGTGTCAATCCATTTTACTTACATTTGACATGTATTACACATCAACGTGGTCATGAAATTGAATTTCAAACCGTCCAATTAAACGAAAAACTAGAATATAAAATAAATTACGACCCGTCAAGAAAATTTTGGAGTTAACTTTATATTCCAGCTTTACTTTACTGATTTTCCATGTACCACTAATGTTGTAGATATAACCGTTTATTTTTGTTACAAAGTTTCTAAGCCGAACTTCATATAGATCGGGACTAGTCCTCATACACCCCTGTCATCATTTATCAACCTAGTGCACAAAGCTTACAAATTTTTCCCTTTCAAAATTTGAGGGTTAAATACATGTGCAATTACTTCGCAAAGATTGCTTAGAAGCCGAGTTTTAAGTTGATTGAATGACACAAAATTTCTTTTCACCTACTTCGAAAAATATTTTTTTGAAAAACTAGCTTATTTCGCCTAGTAGAAGGCTAATAAAATATCTTTGATGTCTAGACTTTGGTTATGGCTGTGGGCTGATAGTTTCGGCTGTCAGTAAGTTGAGCTAAGAAATATCCTTAAGACAAGGAACTTGTACATTTTGCAATTTAATTTGTTTCCCTAGCATTTTTGTTCAACCCTCTACACAGGAAAAAAGGATATTAAAAAATATCAATTTAAGATTTTTGTATCCATTTGGCAACGGAGCTGAAAATAGTCAAAGGATATTTCTATCTTTGGCGATTCGCTCTTGGTGAAAAAAGGCTTAGGATTTGTTGGTGGATATGTCCCGTCCGTGGGTGGCTTAAAAGCAAACAGGGCCAAGCCCGAGCTTCTCTCAATCTCTTTTCGCACAAGTGAAAGTGACCTACAGTTTGACGCCAAGTCCGAACGACAAAGTTGAGAAGCTTTTTCATAGCTACAGACTTCAAAGCTGGCGCCAATAGCTCGCGAAGGTGATCTGGTGTGTAAAGTTTTAAAAAAAAACTTTTTCATAACATGTTCCGAGGCGGGATCAAACCCACAACCTCTTGCACAGCAGGCACACACACTTCCCGCTGCTCCGCAACCGGCCACAGTTGCCATACGAACTCTAAATATATCTATTATTCGTCATCATTTTATTTGTGGAAGGTGCTTATTGATTTGTCGTATTCTAGAGAAAAACATTCTCTTAATCTATTCTTAGACTTTTTCTCGTGCGATTTAAATAGTTCATAAGATGCTTGCACAGAGAAAAAAAAGGACCATTTTCCATATCCTTTGGACGATTTTCAGTTCCGTTGGATGATTGAAAGGATATTAAAAATGGTTAATAGGATATTAAAGACATATCCATTCCAATGTGTGGTAAGTAATCTTTTCTTTCAGAGGATAGCCCGAAACCTACTTTTAAAGGACATTCCGACACATCGTTTACGTTAATAACCTGGTGGCAAACAATCGAATCGAATAATGCACGTTATCGAAGTGCATTTCTAAAACTAATAAATGCTATGGGAATTCAATTTCGAAAGTGTGCGAAAAGTCACATATTCACGATGGAAATCATAATATTTCGTCATAGACCTTTAGCAAATATCAGAGCTCTCAAAAGTGGTTCTTTTTAAAGGCAGTCAGACAATATCAGTAACCCCATGACACCAAGTTAAATGCAACCTCTGTCTTTTTCAACGCAATATTCGTTCAATCATCTAAAGCAGTGGCGGGCGCGAGGCAGACTCGCGAGTCTGGTAGTTAATCTGCCGGCGCTCTGCCGCGACACCGACAGTGTAAACGGTCGTGTGGCGTCGGCAAGCGTCTTCGGTTTAACTCGTGCGCGGTGTTTTGTTCGCTTCGCGGAAATTCGACAACGAAGCGCCAACGAAAATCAAATCAGTTGCTGTTCAGCCGCCAACGAAGCAAGGTCTCGCTGCGCAATTTATCATATGCACTGACAAAAATGTTTTTGGAAGAGTGGGAAGATGAATTTTTCTTTATTGAAAATAACTTGCAGTTTTTAATGGCTCGAGGTCTTGTTATGTTATTGACATAACTTTAAACAGAGGCACACAACACAACAAAGGAGGCATCAGGTTGATCGGACGACGTTTCATGAGGGACCAACCTCACTCATCAGCGATCTTGAGCCTGAAATGTCTGTCCAAACAGCAGTCTCTCCATGCCTGTTTGGGAATTCCAAAGGCAGCTTTGCGCGCAAAACACCAAAAAAAAGACAGCTTAAGACTGCCATTCCCCTTTGTAAGTGTGTGGCCTCCGTTTTGGACTTTGGACTCAGTGTGCAACCAACGGCCGCCGCTCTGGAACAAAAGACCAAAAATGTTTGTATATACAAACAGGAGTTTTTTGTTGTTTTAAATGAAACTATTTCTATTAAGTTCTTCATTAATTGTTCATTTTTGTTCAGAGCTGTTCAGTTGTTCTTATTTACTCGCTCTTGTTCTGTGTGTTGTTCTTATTCAGCCAGAGTTTTTCAGTTGTTCTTGTTCACTCGCTCTTGTTGTTCTTTTCCAGTCAAAGTTGTTCAGTTGATCATGTTCAGCAGCTGTTCACTTGTTCAGCCGAACTTGTTCTGTGAGCTGTTCAGTTAGTGTCGTTCACTTGCTCTTGCGCTAGTTGTGACTTTTCTGGTGACTTTTCAACTGTTTTTGTCGGCTTGTCTGATTGTTCAATGTAAGCAACATGCTAGCGTGACACTACCAACCGTTTTTATACCCTGTTCCCATTGAAAATGGGAAAAGGGGGATCATGAAGTTGTGCAAAAGTATGTAACAGGTTGAAGGAAACATTTGCGACCATATAAAGTATATATATTCTTGATCAGCATCAACAGCCGAGTTGATTTAGCCATGTCCGTCTGTCCGTCCGTCTGTCTGTCTGTCTGTCCGTCTGTCCGTATGAACGCGTCGACCTCAGAGACTATAAGAGCTAGAGCCACAAATTTTTGCATGTAGGTAGCTGTATACCCGATTCAAATCGAGTTTGTTTCAGATTTGGAAAATTCTTCCGCCTCCCCCTTTAAGCGCAAAAAAACTGTCAGAGCCAAACTTAATATATATCAAGTAAGGCCCAATATCTATCTATTCTGAAAAGATCAATAAGATCGGACAAAAAACACCGAAGTTATATACGAATCAATTTTGCTTGTGGGAGAGAGGGAGGGCCTTGCATTGTCAGCTACCGCGTTTGCGCGTGCGTGTGTGCGTATGTTAGAGTGTGTGTGTGTATGTGTGAGTGTGTGTATATGTGTATGACAACACAAGAAGTCAAGGGAACAGGGTATTTTGTAGTCGGGGCACTCGACTACAGCTCCCTTACTTGTTTCATTAAAATTCTTGAATGAAAATGCACAACCATTTTAGAGATGGCTAACACAGAGGCAACATTGGGCAGTGGGATCAGCAACGATGGATTTCACATTAGTTCGAGTGATCGCAAATCGCCACAATGCCCAGGTGAACTGTTGAAGCAGTATTTGTAGTACTGAGCAGTTGAACAACTTAACAGCTGAACAACTGAACAACAGAACTAGTGAACAACTGAGCAATTTGTGTGTCTCTCTTTGAAGAAAAGAACAAGTGAACATGTTCAGGGAAATGATCAACCTTAACCCAACACTACTACACCGAAAAAAAATGCCGGGAAAATTTTAAGCCTAAAAAGAATGACCTGAACCCGGCAACGGGATTAAAATTTTAAGTACGAGCAGGCTTGATATCGATCCGAATCGGGATTGTCTCCAGGGAGTGGTAGAGTTGGCTGAGCGGCGCTGTCAGTGAGTGCGTCATTCGAGGTTCCGGGTTCGAGTCCCAGTCAGGGTAAGTAAAAAATAAATTTAAGAAAATTTGTAATTTATGACAATAAAAGGAAGGAGGGGTGGGTGGTGTTGTGGTACCAAGAGAAACCAAACAGTGTTCTTCCGAAAGAGTAAGCGAGTCTGCTTAATTTGAACCTGTCATTTTGGTGAGCAGATCATTAAAATCTATGCTTAAAAAACCAAGAATGAACTATTTGAAATCATGCCATGGTGGTAGGAAGCTACATCCATCCAATCCATCTTGAAGTAGTTAATCCTTTAGCAGTTTCTAAATTAAAAATTTTACACAAATTTTCAGTTATTCAAATGAGAGTTCAAAAATAAGTGCAACTTGTCAAGCAAATAAGTTTGAATAAAGTTTCTCCTGACTTATTCAGACTTTGGCTAGGCATTTAAAATATAAAGCAGCGAGAGTTAACCAAAGTGCATTATAGATTCCTTGACTGGCCCAACTTTTTCGCATTTTAAATGCTGGCCCAAAGGCTGTCCTTTGTTGCCAATGCAGCGTCATTTGGAGGAGGCTTATCAGCCATGCAACTGCAACTGCAACTGTTGAATTGCCAGCTGCAGCCGTATCAAATATGCTCTCAGTGCTCAAATGCAATTCTCTGCACTGCCCAGGGCCGGCAGTTTGTTCCAGCTGCAGTTTGCGTGTGCTGGAGCACGCACTATAGGCCCGTTTCGGGGCTTTCATTCATAGTACGAGCGGTATGTATGGCAGATATTTATTTAACACATTTTTATATATGTATATATGGACTGGCCTGGCTTTTGGTTGTTTGTTTTTGTGCTCTTCACTCCACTCTTTTTTTTTTTTTTTGGTTTCTTTTTTGTGCTCATCTTTGTTTGAACGCTCTTTGGTAGGGGGTTCAAGGTCGTTCAACACACAGCAGCAACAACAACAAAAAAAAAGGCAGTCGAGTCGTGTGTGTGAGGAAATATATATATGGATCAATGTCTGATTTATTGCAGTCCGTGCCATTGCACTTGATTGTGTCCCAAATACCAAAAACATGCTACAAAAACAACAACACAAATGGAAAAGAGAATGTAGTAGACGCCAAAACAAAGGCCACAAAATACAAAAACAAAAAAATATATTCTCTGGGATTGGAGGAGGAGGGCAAAAAATGCATAAAATGCACAAAATGCATGCCATGATGCACCATTCAAGTATTTGGCCCATGACCCTGATCGCAGTCAGGCGACCCAATTGAATCGCTCACACTACTTTTTTTTCCATTCTGTTGTGTAAATTTAAAAATTTATATAAAATAAATTAAATATTAAATTCAATAGGGAAACATTGATATTTAAAGCCTCAGTGGTTTTTTGGCTGAGTGCAGGTGTGGGCCTTGCAATTTGGAGTCAAGTCAAATGGGGCGTATGCTTAATTTTATACGTTGGTTATGGAATCAAGGGTACAAAATGGGGAAACAAAATGAGGAAATTCCTGATGTTTAGCAAATTTGTGCTTAGAATTACTTGAAATATTAGAGATCATTCGAAAGAAAAATAAGTTTGTCGAGCGACAGAATGGTCTCATTTGGTAATCGGAACCTTAAGCATTAATCCTCTGTAAATGCATGGGTTGAGACCCACAATTAAGTCTCCCTCCTTACTTACATATATTGAATAGAGTTCCTTTACTTAACAACACTAGAGCATTGACGTACCATATTGAGTATAAAGTTCCTTCACAAGCTTTTTAAAGGTAATTTTGAGGCCACTTGTCGCATCATTCAATGTCCTGTTGCTTCTTTATTAAATGCCTTTACTTTTAGGGATTACAATAAGATCTTTCTTCTTCGCATTGCTTACATTTAAGAAAAAGGTATTAAGTAGGCCTTGCACTTGCCTTCATCCTAGTACTTTTTAGATATTGTCATTGAGACTTAATAAATTACTCCCGATCAAAAGGCATTTAGTTTTGTTGTCCTTTTTTATCCCTTTGTGTTATAGTCGGGCGTTGCAACGCCAAGCGTCCAACGCTTGTTTGTTTTCAAATGTCGCAAATTTCGTGGGGACAATTGGTCATCATTTTGGATATAAAGAATTTCAAGCAAAAAAATAGCGGAAAGTTAACTTCGGCTCGGTCGAAGTTTTGTATACCCTTGCAGCTTCCATTGAAAACAAAAAAGTTTTTCTTACTAGGAAAACTTTTTGGACCTTACTTTTCTATGGAATCTATACTATATAGATGTCTGACTTCGACCAAACTTGGAATCATGGAAAAGCATAATACACTGTTAATTACGAAATTTGGAGGCGATCCCATTTAAAACAACAAAGTTTTTCTCACTAGAACTTCTTTTTCGACCGATCACTCATACTGCAGCTATTTGCTATAGTCATCCGATTTTGATAAAACTTTGTAGAAATGTGTTAAATTATATTAAATAAGAATATGCCAATGATAAGGACGTTATCATTAAAAACAAAAAAGTTTGCCTCACTCGAACTATTTTTTCGACCGATCGTTCCTATGGGAGCTATATGCTATAGTCATCCGATCCGGCCGGTCCGACAAATTTGCAGCGTATATGTACCAAACGACTCGTGCAAAGTTTGTGGAGAATAGTAGAAACAGAAGACGGAACGGAGGACGGAGACGGACAAGGCTAAGAACTACCGCGGATCAGAATATATAACTTTATGTGGTCGGAGATGCTTCTCCAAAGTTTTATTACTGAGTAAAAGTTTTTGTAAGACTACTTTTGGACATTACTTATCAGGGATCAACTAAAGAGTCGATTCGATTAAACGAAACAGGAACAAATCGAAATGGAGGCGATCCATTTAAAACAAAAAGTTTTTCACTAGAACTCGACCGATCACAAGGTTAGTCACGATTGAGAAAACTTTGTAGAAATGTGTTAAAGTATATACAATAAGAATATGCCAATAAAAAGGGCGTTTTCATTAAAAACAAAAAAGTTTTCCTCACTCGAACTAGTTTTTCGACCGATCGTTCCTGTGGCAGCTATATGCTACAGTCATCCGATTTCGACCGAACTTAGTGAAATTATGGGAAAGGAAAGTAAGAAATCGTAGATTGGAGGCGTTTCCATTAAAAACAAAAAAGCTTTTCTCTTTAAGACTAGTTTTTCAACCGATCGTTCCTATGGCAGCTATATGCTATAGTTCCGACAAATGTGCAGCGTATTTGTACCAAAAGACTTCGTGCAAAGTTTGGTGAGGATAGCTTTAAAACTGACGGAGGAGATAGCATAGAAACAGACGGACAGACGGACAGACGGACAGACGGACAAAGCTAAATCAACTCAGCTCGTCATGCTGATCAAGAATATATATACTTTATGTGGTCGGAGATGCTTCCTTCTATGCGTAAAAAACCGCAAAATTTTATAATACCCTCTGCAAGGGTATAAAAACTATTTTGTTTTCAATGAAAGCTGCATACAAAACTTCGGCCGAGCCGAAGTTAACTTTCCCCTATTTTATTTTAATTAAGACTACGTTTTTGACTATACTTTTCTTTGATAGCTATACTATATAGATGTCCGATTTCGACCAAATTTGGTGGAGTCATTGAAATGCATTGTAAACTAAGAAATACGAAGTTTGGAGGCGTTTTCATTGAAAACAAAAAAGTTTTTATCACTAATACTAGTTTTTCGACCGATCGTTCCTATGACAGCAATATGCTGCAGTCATCCGATCCGGCTAGTTCCGACAAATGTGCACCCTACATGTACTAAAAGACATCCTGCAAAGTTTGGTAAAGATTGCTTTTAAACTGAACGAGGAGATAGCATAGAAACAGACAGACGGACTGGGCTAAATCAGCTCAGCTCGTCGTGCTGATCAAGAATATATGATTATACTTTATGTGGTTGGACTTGCTTCCGTCAATTTTATAATACCCTCTGCAAGGGTATAAAAATATTGCCCTACATTCAGTGGAATGAAAATAAAAGGAAAATATTCTTAGCAACGTTAATAGATTTCATCTTTTAAGTTTTTTTATATGTCATATACAAAATTTTGAAGCATCCACAGATACATATATGGAGCAAACAATTTGAATTAAAATAGTTTTTTTCACATTTGTACCTCAGAAATTGTTCGCAATTCTGCATCAGCGCATGCACAGTGCTGTACGGAATTGTTAAGGTTAACATTCAGATGAAATAGAATTCCAAAGCGATGCAAACAGATTCTCTCAGAAACGAGAGCACCAAAATGAAAACGATTCGGAATCGCCATCGATATACTTTTAAAATCCACTCGGAAATGGGAACGCGCCATATGAATCCAGTATTTGCAAACTAAAAGTCTAGATTCACGATCTTAAAGCTTATTTTGACGTTGATCAAGTCCGAAATTTGGAAATTTATTAATAACAAAGGTCACTAAAATATAAGCCATAAATGCAAGAATTCAAAAAGAGATTGTTTAATAAGTTACTTGAGAGGTAAATTCCAAGATCTTAACTTAATTTTAGTATTTTGTTTTTTTTTAGAAATTTGAGAGCAATTTTTAGAAAAATTTAATTTATAGCAATTTAAGTACATATTTTTTTAATCTGTGTAAGAAAGGTCAATACATTTGATAATGTAAGCGACATTACAGGTTTTAAATGCGAATTGTAGATCTCAAGTCAAGTTGTTAGCAACAAAGTTTCAGCAATAATGACTTAGCAACAATGTTGCTGGAGCTATTGTTTCAGCCACAGGAAAATCAGCAACAAGACTTCAGCAATTCTTGAGGAACATATAAATACTAGTTAATAAAAATTTGGAAAAATGATTTTCTATAGACTAAAGCATTAGAAAAAGCTAAGAAATGTTATGAAATCTTATCCTAAATACCATTATTGAGCTAAGAAATAGTTCTTTAGCATTTACATTAATAATTTTAAAACAAAATGTTTGGGATTTCGAAATTATGATCTTAGATATCTATTTCAAGCAACTTTAATCATAAGAAACTTAGCTGAAACACTCAGCCATAAAACTACACATAGAAACTTACATACATACATCTCACATATGAAACCGCAACTGGCCAACTGTCATTTGCCTTGCGGCTAACTCGTTTGGGCAAACCACAGACGACGATGACGACGACGACGACCTAACACAAGCGTTTTCATTAAAAAGAAAACTGGGCTCAAATTTTTAAGCTGACGATATCTCTGTTCCCTCTGCTCGCGTCAACTGCAAGGCAAGTACATAAATAACCAAGAAATGGCGCAAAAAGAGAAAGAAAGGCAAAACAGTTAACAGCAGAGAATAGGGGCAAGTAGCAGCAAATGGCAAGCATCTTTCGCTTTTAATTGCAAACTAAGCGTGCGGTTGGCAGCACACATGAAGAAACGCATGGGAGACGCAGACGCCGAAAAGTAGGCTCCACCAAAGCGATAAACAACAACGTCTGGTGGGGGCAGGGGTGATGGGGATTGCTCTGCAGCTCTGCCGGCGTCGACTGCAACGTTTGCAACCCCCAAACCGTTACCCAAAAAACCAATCCCAAAAAGCCAACGGGCCGCACAGCGCACAAAAAACTGCAAAAACTGCACTCAATGTGTAAGTTTTTTTCACCGTTATACGCAGCAGCAGCAGGGCGGAGCCTAGCCTAGCGTACATAAGGGGGAGGTGGGGTAAGTTCTTCTCTTTTTTTTGCCCTACGCTGCGCTCAATTCTGCTGGGTCTATGCAAGTGTGTGTGTGTGTGTGTGTCTGTGTGGGTGGCTTTGTATTTGTGTAGTTTGCACGCATTTCATCATTTACGGCCCATGTGAGCGTGAGGGGGTGGCTGGGTGGGGTGGAGCTGCACGTAGAAATTGTTTTTAGAAATACGCGAAAATGTTTGCTGAATTCAAATTTTTTTTTCCTTCGCTTTTGCACACTCTGCCTGGAAATGAAAATTTTTTAGTGTCTACATAGAAGGCGGCAGATAGCTAGAAATGTCGAGGGGTTAGGGCTTGACAGGGGGGCACTGCGTGCTTTTGACTGTTTGTATATATGTGTGTGTACGTATGCATGTTGTTGGTGCCGCTTCTTTTTTTTTTGTGTAAGAAGCAGAGATACAGCAGACACATTCTAGTTGGGAGAATGGGTAAGCAAACTACACGTAGGCATAGATAAACACAGAGACGGAGGGTCGAAAAAAAGTACTTGGGGGAAAATGAAAAGGGATGCAAATGAGAGACAAGAAAATGATAAACAATAAGCTCGGTTGGGCTGGACCATGTCTTGTATAAGACGTTAGTATTTAGTGTCCAGAGTAGAGATTAAAGAGAGAGAAAGAAAGATAAGGAAAGGGATTTCAACTGCAAAACTAAAATGAGTATTTGCCGTTCTTGGTATTTTTCAACGTCTACGAAATTTTTTACAGAACTAATCAAGGTCCCTTTGTCGCGTGCTGAAATCACAGCACACAAACTAAGAAAATGACACAAGCTAGGCTTTCAACGTCAGGACTGTAGGTTCAGTAACATTTGCAAAAATTTTGGGTTTGTGTGAAATATTACAATTTTTTGAATGAAATATTTGCGGAATCACTAAATCCCATTTTTAGTTTTGAGTAATTTTTCTTTCTAGAATTGTTATTTCTTTTGCAATTTCGTAGAAGGTTCTGATATTTTGAATACATTGGACACTTCCTGGCATGATTTGAAAACGATTTTGAGACCAAGTTTGCTCTTCAAAACTTTTGCAAAAGTGAAAACGGGAGCAAAGCTGTAAAATATAAAGTGTGGTATGTCTTAGACGATATAAAAGTTTTAGATATTTTAGGAACTCTTAATGATTTTTGCTTCCTACGGTAATTTTTCCGGATTAATTTAAAATAATGATATTCTTTGAAGTGGAGATGGAAGCGGGATGTTTTAAGAATTTCTTAAGGTTTTGGTATTTTAATAGATTTTAAAAATGTGTAGCATAATTACAAAAACACTTGTTTTTGATTTTGAATAATTTTTATTATTATTTATGTAGTAAGCTTTGGGCTAAGCTAAACTAAAGTGTGATTTTTTTATGAGCTGTAGGAAAGTTTTTCAAAAAAAAACACAAAATTCAGAAAAATGCATGAAATCTTTATTTGAATCGATAGTACGGACCATATAATTTAATGTTTGAAGATTATTTCATGCAAATGTTGACCGTGAATGCGCCACATATGATCCATCCGCTAAGTCCAATTTTGGCATACTCTTTCCAACATTTCGGCCGGTATCTTACGAATAAATGCTTCAATGTTGTCTTCCAATGCGTCAATTGAAGCGGACTTGTCTGTATAGACATGAGCTTTAACATAGCCCCACAAAAAATAATCTAAAAGCGTTAAATCGCACGATCTAGGCGGCCAATTGACCGGTCCCGAGCGTGAAATGAAATGTTCACCGAACTCGCCTCTCAATAAGTCCATTGTTGCGCGTGCTGTGTGGCATGTGGCACCGTCTTGTTGAAACCACATGTCATGCAAGTCAAGCTCTTGCATTTTGGGAAAAAAAAGTTGGATATCATCTCACGGTAGCGCTCACCATTCACAGTTACGTTTCGATTCGCATCATCTTTGAAGAAGTACGGTCCAATGATGCCACCAGCCCATAAAACGCACCAAACTGTGACTTTTTCTGGATGCATTGGTAGCTCTTGCAATGCTTCTGGCTGATATTTACTAAAAAATTGACAATTCTGCTTATTTACGTACCTGTTGAGCCAAAAATGAGCTTCGTCGCTGAACACAAAAGTGGATCTTCGGCCAACTTTCCAAGTGCCCATTCATCAAAAAATTCTACGTTGCGGTAGGTCGTTCGGCTTCAATTCTTGCACCAGCTGTATTTTGAAAGGCTTCACACCTAAATCCTTCCGCAAAATTTTCCACGTTGTTGAGTAACAGAGGCCCAATTGCTGCGAACGGCGACGAATCGATAATTGATGGTCAGCATTAACACTGGCCGATACAGCTGCGATATTTTCTTCAGTTCGCACTCTACGTAAGCGTGTTGGTGGTTTGATGTCCAACAATATAAATTTGGTGCGAAATTTAGTCACAATAGCCCAAATAGCCGCTTCAGTGGGTCGATTAAACTGACCATAAAATGGAAGAAGCGCGCGATGAACTTTCTTAACAGAGCACGCATTTTGATAATAAAATTCAATAATTTGCAAGCGTTGTTCGTTTGTAAGACGATTCATGGTTAAATTAAATACCAAACTGAGGATGTTTGACAGTGAAACAGAACACGAAACGTTTGTGAGCTGTTAAAATCAGTGTTGCCAAAAAGATAATAGCTAAACAATTAGCATTATCACCCTTTCCACACCAAGAGCCATTAACAATTGCCTCTATATGAAACCAGCTACAGCTGAATTAGAACTTGCGAATCATAAATGTCAATGCTTTCGTTCGCATATGGCTTTTAATAGCTACAGCTTCAGCTTACAGTTGTGCATCCGTTATAGTGTTGGTGGGAGCTTGCATTAAGTAATTTTGGAATTAAGGCTCTGAACCGTTTTTAACAAATTTCAGACCTGACTGAATGAATAAAGAGAAATTCGTGAAAATCGGTTCATCAATTTGAAATCCTCTACCAAATACCAACCTCTGAATCACTTCTGAAGTGGTTTTAAACCACTTTCGAACTGGATCAAAGACTTAAGACAGCCGGATCCAGATCCATTTGAACACAAGTTTCCTCTCTAATAAAAATTATTAAATTGTCATATTTTTAACTCAACAAATAATTGCAATTGATGCAACTGCACAAAAAGCCTTTCGCCAAAAGGTATGCAACACACACACACACACACTCTCTCACACATGCAATAACTGCATCAAAACACACATAAAACTTCCATTAAAAAATGGAGAAAGTTTTGTACATATAAAACCAGAAACTACAAATTATTATTGCTATTAAATGTACAGAGCACAAGCCAAGGCAAGTTCCTTAAAGTTTCCTTTATTTTTATATTTTTTTATTGTATGCAAAACTTTTACTTTGCTTTTGCTCTTCTTCTGCTTTCATCATTATAAGGCAAACATCTTAGGGCCCCCTGACCAAAACCAATCAAGCGAACTGTCCATCATGTTGGCCAGCCAAAAGTTTTCCTCACTGGAAACTTAATTAGTGTTCAATCAACAATAAACTATAAACACCCAACCCCTTGCCTCGCCTCCCCCAGTTTGCCTGAAAGGTTGCGGTTGCCATGGCTTTGGCTGGCAGGAAAACTCTCCTAAGAAGGCAAACCAAAACCATAAGGAAAAAGACAAAGTGAACAGCAGTCAAATTAGTAGTTATTAGTTTTGAGTGCCAGAGTTTTTGGGCTTTTTTGTGTGTCGAACAAAATACGCTTCGAGCTGCAACAGCATAAAAACATAAAATGCATTCCAAACTTAAATTAGACACTTCAATTGAATTATTTTGTCAGGCAGCAGAAACTAATAAACATTATGGGGCAAGTGTGTGGCTGGAGTTGATAACAAGGAATGTTTATGGCTGCATGTTAAGGCTTTACACATTCCGATTTCTTAATTGTAATCTTTTATCATACATGAATTGCGGCTGTTGCTGAATTATGTACACATTTAAGATCAAATCTCTCCTCTGCTTCGCTTTTTGCATTCGAAAATCGCTTTAAAATCGTCCGTAAAACGCACAAAAGCCTAAAAAGGACAACCAATTCAGACCCCTCATACCCAAAACTCAAATAAAAAACGATAACTCACCCTGGCACCCCTCCCCATCCACCACCCCTCTACTCATATGTGTTTATGCCTTTGGCACTTGAAAAAGCACACACCAAAAAAAAAATAAAAAACAACCAAAAATTGTTCTAAAAATTGTTGGCTTGTTGCTTTTGTTTGCCATTTTATGCGGCGCATTTTTTTGTTGTGTTTTGGCCCAACGCCTTTTGGTAAATTAATGCGAAAATTTCTCGTGAAATGCGAAATTTCGCGTTTTATTTTTTTCGTCGGTTTTTTTGTGTCTGCAAGTTGGCGACTGGTCCTGGTCCAGGTCCTGTGCAGGTCCAGGTCCTGTTCTGAAGCTTGTCCACCTGTCTATGCCGCTTGATTGATGGTTATTATGCGCACTTGTACAGCACAGAGACTGGCCCTCTTTAATTTCCCTGGTCCCAGACCCTGGGCCATCATCAATGCCAACACCACGTCGCTCACGTTTTATTGTACACATCAAAATCATAGGGAAAAACGGAGAAAAAAACACAACCGTATTAGACGGTACTTTTTTTTTGGTTAGAAAAGAGATCGGGGTATGAGTTCGTTCTGGGGCTTGATTAAAATACCTGCCGGTTATTTGCATTAATTTTGTTTTCGGGTTTTATGCGTGTCTTCATTTTGACATTTAAGGCGACCGGGCCAAGTAACTTTATTAGCCACTCATTTGGTAAAGGTGGATGGGAACTATTGAAATAAATGCGGTAGATCAGAGCATTTACAGAATTTATGTTGGGATGTGTTGGTAGGGTGAGGTTTTTTTGGGAATATGTGGGCTTAGCAGGTGCTGTTATGGTTTTAACTGTCTTTGATATTATTGTAAGGTGTTCCTTTTAGGGGTTAATTTTAACTATTCCAAACATTTTTTTAATTTTTTTAAGCGAAGATATACCATTTTGAGTTTATGTGTTCAAAACTGTTAAATTTTCAACTGCCCAAAAATATGCTATGCAAAATCATTAAATTGCTAGTCATTTGTTTTGAAGTCCTATGAAAATTTTCAACAACATCCATAGCATATCTATGGGCTGTACCCAATATGATAATTTTAAGCTAATGTATTAATAAATGGTTTATATTCGCTTAAAAAATCTTAGAAAGATTGCGGATAATCTATCTTAAAGCTAAGATTTAGTAGTTTTCGATAATATAAAAGAGATTAAGGGGGTCTTCTCATTCAAAGCCCGTTTTTTGGACCCTTTTTAAAAAAATTCTTATTTGAAAACGCAAAGAATAATTGAAAACTTTTTTTATTTATTGTATTACAAAAGGTTACAAGTAAATAAAAAAATTTTTTTTTGCCTCGATACGAGGGCTGTTCAAAAAGTAATGAGACTTAAAAGTTGGTGGTGAAAAAAAAAATGTCGTCACGGCGGCCACGATTCCGGGACGCTCAGTCCGAAATGAAAAAAAAAAACGGGGTTTTAATCAGTATAGATGTAATTCTCGGGTGAACCTCAAACTTAATTTTGTGATTTGTTTTGACAAAATGGCGGCCATTCAAAAACAAAATTTTAATTTCGGGCTTTTTTTTTGTAATTTAGTGTAAAAAAAAATAGTAAAAATTTTTTTAAAATTATGGTCGAGGTTCACCCGAGAATGGTGACAATTCTGCGTCGATTCCACTTTGTTTCATGAAAATCGGTTCAGTTGAACTGGAGATATCATGGCCGCCAGTTCGAAAAACGTGCTTTCGAGATAAACGCGCTTTAAGTTTGCAGTTGCTTGGGAATTTAGGTCACATTGGGTCACTAAAAGGACTATATCTCCTAAACTAATTCGAGTTTTCGAAAATCCTTTTGGGGGGATATTTTTGAATATCCAAGCTATAAATAAATGCAAAAAAAAAAAGTCGAAAAAAAAAGTTGCTCAATGAGAAGACCCCCTTAAGGACAATAATAAAGGATTCCCACAAAACGACCCTTAAACTTACCCAAATAGGCATCTTTTGCTACTTTAAGCACAAATTATCAAAAAATCTGGACGTTATGGACCATTTTTGAAAGCAGATTCGTTTTCAGTACATGCAAATCGTCTAAAGTCACCATCAATCCTTTTATATACTAAACCTTGCTGCCTAGTGTTATCTTAACAATACAAAAACATTTCAAAAACCCATTTTTAGACTCCGTAGTCCACACACTAAAAGTCAACTGGTATCAAAAACCCACAGCTTCAGGACGGATAATAAATTTTCATTCGAAACATCCCAAAAATATGATAATTAATACGGCTAAGAATCTTGCGAAAGCGGATAATTGACACGAGCGACCCAATTTTTCACGAAGAGAACTTATTGACCATCAAAAAACTACTGACAATGAATGACTTTCCTCAGAACATTATAATGACGATCATCAAAGAATTGAAAAAGAAACCACAAGAGCACCAGCGGAACAGACCAAAATGTACAAGTCAGTAACATATATACCACAGTACTCGGAAAGACTCGCAAAATCGGACTTATTTGACAGAGAACAGATCACAATAGCTCACAAATCAACATTCACTACGGCGGCACTATTCAACAATATGAAAAGTTGGATAACAACGTTGGACAAAAACAATTTAATATACAAAATACCATGCGCTGGAGACGGTATCAATATATGTAATAAAATATATTTTGGGACGACCAAATCAAAACTTACGACTCGACTATCTGGACACAAATCAGATATAAAAAAACGTAATGAATTCCACACACAAAAAACATCGCTAGCAGCCCACTGTGCTGAGAGCGGCCACTCTCCCGACTTTGATGCCACGAGCATTTTACAACAAGAGCGATATTATAACAAGCGCTTCACTCTTGAGATGCTTCACATCATTCACACACCAACAAACATCAGGCTTAACTTCAAAACGGACACAGAGAACTGTGCACACATATATAGACATTTACTTGACCAACACAAACACTAGAATAAGTTAGTTTCAAATCAAACTTCGTGGCGAGCAGTTGCACTTGTCCTGTAAATGTATGTATAGGTTTTTAATTTAATTTAAAGTAATTTAATGGAAAAGCTTGTAAAATATTTGTTCAATTGTTGTTTGTTAGCCCCCTGAAGACGGACCCCGATGTGGGCTCGAAATATATTGGGAAAATATAAACAAAAAGGCCGTTTTATTTTCGGATGAGACGGATGACTTCGAGCCAGCCCAACCAAACCTTTGGGTTACTGAAGATCAGGTCGCTTAAACCAACACATTTCAAAAACATTCCAAACAAAATACCCAAAGCTTGATGTAGGTGATTAAAGCACAGTGGGCCAGAAATGTCATTTTATTGCCCAAAACTCTTCCATTTGTTCTCCAGTTTATTTAGAGAGCCAACATTTTGAATAGACGTCTCTTAAGAATCGAACTTAATAGAACTTTTTATAAAAGGCAAAAAATTTAAAAATAGTATATAGATAATACTAAACAAGAAGGCCCTGTATATTGAAGTGATTCTTCTACATGATCTTGGTGGGCTGAACACGAATCTTTTTTCGGAAATTGTCTGCTCAATAACATAACCGAAAATACCATGCTCGCCTCAAAGGGTCTTTTTTCTATATTTGTTTTGTGTGTGTGTGGCTTGTGTGATTCATAAGCCCAAACAGACACCTCACTTTTACATACACACACACAATCGTAAATGACTTATTTTCTTCGCTTGCATTCATTTGGTCAGGAATGAGCAGAGCAAAAAGGAAACAAAACCTTTGGTTGTTCGTTTATCACAGACCGTTTCGTTCAAGAGCCGATGGGAACGACTCATCTCTGACTCTTTGCTCAAAGGGTCCGTAAATAACAGTCATTTTTGGACAACGAAAAAAAGTCTATTGTTATTTACAAGCTCTGCTACTTAGGGCCAATTTCTCATCTTCTAGATCATTTTATTAGAAAGGCTCAAGAAAGTAGAACGAATAATTTAAGTACGACCACTCATGAACCAAAATGTTTTCGTTCTTGAATTTTCAAGCATTTTGCTCTTGAAATCGAGCAAAATTTTTAAGGCGAAGGGAGTGAGGGGAGCAAGCACATTTAAGAAAATAGCGTTGAGTACATTCTCATACTTTGGTTTTTTTATGAGAAAGGGGTGCACTCATGTTGCCTTGAAATTCCCAAGCGGTTATGGCATTGCTGGCATGTTGGACTGACAGTTGAGAGGCAAAGACTGCTGCCGCATTGTGGTATTGTGGATTACGGGCGCCCTTACTTTTGAATCTATGGAGTTCTTGATTCAAAAGTGAACGATTTTTCTCTTGAAGCTAATGAGCTCTTGATACTAGAACGAACATTCTTGGATTTTGGATCTTCATTTAAGAATAAGCAATCTAGGATTCGAGTTCTTTTGCACTTGATTCAAGAATTTTTCTACTTGATTTAAGAAATTTTCGATCTTGGTTCAAGTATTAAAACTCTTGGATCAAAAAAAAAACGGGATCAAAAATGCATACTTGTATCAAGAATTCCGCTCTTTGATGAAGAATTTTCATTCTTATCGAACTTCTGAGGTATGAAATGCCCCACTTTTGCAGATTTCAGCAGTGCTTTTGATTCTGTTAATCATGAGCTCATTTTCGCTTAAGTTACATAGCTGCATCATGAGTTATTTACGTGGTCGGTCCCAGAAAGTTAGATTTAATTTTCAGTTCTCGGTACCCATTTGCATATCCTCTGGTGCTCCCCAAGGCAGTAATCTTGGACCTCAGTTCTTTGACTAATATATCTCACTCTCATGTGCTAATTTAAGCGGACGATCTTAAACATTGCCTGTCTGATCAATACTCTGCCTCTCAACAATGAGAATTATAAATATTGTAACGAACCTAAGCTCCGATGGCGAACTAGTTAGTCCTGATGACCGCTGTCGATTCTTCTTGCTGTGAAACGATACTCAACCGATTTCGATGCGTAACTTCTCTTTTACTCTAAGTTCGCTCTGTAGCATTTGCTGCAGTCTAACTGATTGGAAGTGCTAATAAAGAACTCTGAATCTTTACTGACTTATTGGCTGATTGTCTTCTTCTTATTTGCTCTGCTTGCCTGGACCACTGCGGGATGACCTTTTCTCCATCACCTAACCAACAAATAGTTCCGTTCGGTCAACCAACACCAATGCAAAATCAACTGAGTTGACCAAAACTTGCTACAATTTACATCGTGACAGCCTTTTTTGATTGATGATGTCTCTGGAACGCACCTACAATTTTGACGAATTGGGAATACAACTTATGCCCAAATTATGTTTCAGCGGTCATATATCTGTCATTGCCAATAAGGCTATGGGAGTTCTGGGCATTATCAAAAGATGGTCTAAGGAGTTTAACGACCCATGTATCACCAAACATTTATATGCTTCTCAGATGAGACCTATTCTTGAAATTGGATCTAGTATCTGGTCTCCACACTACCAAAAATTTCAGAATCAACTCGAATCTGTACAAAAACAGATCTAATTTTTACGCCTTTAAATAAAACACCTAACACCTTACGAGCTTCCTCCATAAGGTACAAAGAGCAACTTGCCTGGGCATTACAGGATCCCTGCGATCCACCCCCCAGGCGGCCCTGGATGTAATTCTGAACCTGGAACCAGTAGACACTTTCCTGAAGTGTGAAGCTTCGAGAAGCGCAGTAAGACTCCGGGAACTGAAACTTCTTAAAGCATCTACTTCAGGCCACAGCAGTATCCTACAGGAAGTAGGAATAAGTGCAGAGGCAAAGGGAAGTGACTACTGCATACCAGTTCAGAAATGGAACGACAACTTTGGAACACGGTTCCCGGAGAGAGAGGAATGGAAGCAAGACACTACCATCAGGGAGAACGAGCTATCCATCTATACAGACGGTTCAAAAACGGAAGAAGGAGCAGGTGGAGGCATCTTCTCCGAAGAACTTGCGACACAGCTCTCATTCCGTCTACCAAACTGGTGTAGCGTTTTCCAGGCAGAGATTTATGCTATCTGGCAGGCGGCTAAATTGATATACACCTTGGGTGAAACTCCAAGGAACATTTCAATCTTGGTCGACAGCCAGGCGGCTATTAAGGCTCTGTCATCAAACGCCACAAAGAGCGTCCTAGTCCGCAGCACGGCGACAGCACTGAACCAAGTCCAACAGCACTCTATCACCCTCGTCTGAGTACCTGGTCACGCAGGCATACGGGGCAACGAGGGAGCGCTGCCAGCGACGCAAGCGGTTGCGGACATTCAAAAACCCCTGCAGGACATCATGACGGAATTGAAGTGGAGGGCCACAAATAGGGCAGAACGACAATGGGACCTCGCACCCGGTTGTCACATCTCCCGATCACTCTGGCCAAGATACTCACCCAAAAGAACTTCCCAACTCCTGCACTTTAGCAAGAACAGGATGAGAACTATGGTAGGAGTCATAACGGGGCACTGCACCATCGGTCAAATGGCCACTAGGATGCGCGTGTCCCACCATGACTTCTGCCGTAGCTGTGGGAACGAGGAGGAAATAGAAAGCATCCATCACCTTCTATGCGACTGCCCTGCACTTCTTAGGAAACGCACCCAGCATCTGGGCAAACCATTCTTTGAAGACCTGAGCAGTCTGGCAAATGTGCGCCTGGCTCTTTTTGTAGACTCCTCAAAATGGTTTAAATAGAGATTTTGCGCAGAATCTGACCGTCATTTCCCACTATCCCCTCCCCTCCCTGGCTAAGGCCGGCTCTGGTGCGGCCTGCGAGCACCTTACTACTAACTAACCTTCGAGCTAGACTACGCCTATTGTAGTTTCCATCCCTCGATTATCGTAAGATTTACCTTAGAGTGCGTTTCCCTCATAAACTTCTGTCAGTTGAGATTACAGCGGAGAACTGCATATGGGAGTACCAAGTGTTCTCATTTTACAGCTCGAGGTTCCCAAAATTTCGGTCTCAGCTTAGAGCTGTGCATTAAAAAGCCTTTGCTATAAGAAACATTTGGCAACCTCTGGCATAGATCTCGTCAGTACCAGCAAAACATTGATATTTCTCACTTCTAGGTATTTTGTATAATATTTCATTTTAAATATTTTGTGTTGTGTTTGTAATAAGAAAATCTTTTGCTACCTTACCTGAACCCCTCAGGTCAAAAGAGTTTGGTTTAAGTTTTCCTTGGCACAAGAAAACTCTTCTCAATTTGCAGCCTTAGAAAAGACCTGAAACTTGCCATAAATTGATTTACTTTGGCACAACAATAATGAGTGAAAACATGACCACACCAGCAAGCGCTCACTCACACAATATTAGCAAGAAAATTAAAAGAGAATTTTCCATAAAATGTACAAAAGTATGTAAAAGTTATTAAGTGCATACAAAGTAGAAAAATATACACACAGAAGCAGCAGAAGCAGCAGAAGCTTCCCCGATAGGAAAACTTTCTAATCACGTGTACCAGGCAACAGTCCAAGTTCTTTTACTTGGCAAGCAAATTCACTCCGCCCTCTCTCACGCTCTCTCCCTCACGCATTCATTTACTGTGTATATTTTACAAGTTTTCCATTTAGAATATAAACACATGCTTGATGGGAAATATGGCAGTTTGCTGGATGTTCACACAGAAAAGTCAATTTTAATAAATTGTTAAAATATTTGAATATTTTTCTTTGACCTCTGCCCAAGCTGTGGCAATAAAAGTTTATTAAACTGGTAAACAGCCTCTTCTCCACAGAACCATAGCCAAATATTTTAGTATTTTAACAATTCATTGAGCCATATTTTAATATATTTTAATTGCTTTTAATCTTGAGTGTTTGTTAGAGTAGTCTGTGATAAAAACTTTCTATAAAGGGTGTGTAGAAATTATTTAAGTTCCGAAAAATGAAAAGAAATAAGCAGATCCAATGCCTTGTCTCTAGAAATTAGGAAAACCTTGGTGTTTACTTTAACGGATTTACTCTGCTAAGTAAGCCCTTTTCCCTAACTCTTATGTTAGTATTAACCAACTTTAAAGAAAACTCATTTACTATATTTTTTCGCCTCAGTTTTTTTCACATTTTTCCCTCTCTCCATTTATTTTTTTTTTTTCTAATTCCCAAACCAAAGCTCAGCGCTCATAACTCACAACACCTGTGCCCAAAGTGCCGCAAATGAAAAATGCAAGCAGAATTAAATTATAGTCAGTAACGAAACAGGCAAAAAAAACATAGAAAAACACACAGCGAAAAACTAAAAAGTTCAAACAGGCGGTGCATACCCAGTGCTAGTTGGTTGGTTGCCACTCTTACTTGCTGAAATTAAATCTGAGCGGAAGTAAAGCAAACACAAACACCCACTCACACACACACACACTCACACACATCGTTGTCGTAATGATGCTGCAGCAGCTGCGCTTAGATTGCATTAAGTGGGGCGGAGGCAGCTGCTCGGGGGAAAAGGCAAACGCGAGCAAGCACAAATTTTAATTTCCGCGCAAAACAAAAAAAAACACACATAAAAACTGGCAAATGGCAAGCGGCAGTACCAAAAGCAAAATAAATCCCAAAAAAATTGTGAAAAATGGTGCAAAGAAAATAGTTGAGAACGCTTGTTTGCTCCTTAATGAAAAGGCGCTCAGTACACAAAATCAGTGAGTTTAAATGAAAACATTATTCAAGTTGAGTTAATTTTATGATACAAAATTTGTACTGAAATACAGTGCAAAATTCAGTTGAAAATAGGCTGAAAAACTTTTGCCTTCTTCAGAAAAGGATGTGGCACACAAAGGATGGGGACTATCTAGTACAAATGTAAAGGTTTATTGGAGAGTAGCTGCCATCTTGCAATCTTAGGGAGTTTTTTTTTTTAAATGGGAAATTCTGCAAATTACGAAAAAAATGTTTAATAGTTCAAAATGGAATATGTAGACATTTAATAAAGCTGTTGATAATGACCTTACTTAACCCTTTCTAACGTTTCCTATCCTGTCCTATCCTATACTCTTCTAATTCCACTCATACTATTTTTGCTTTTCTACCGACAAACCTTCTCCAAGTTTCGTTGAGTCTAGCGATGTTGCTTTCTAAAAAAAACCGATCACCTAAAAACCGGTTCGTTGGAGTTTTTTGGGGTTCGCCAACCGGACCATAAACCAGGCGCCTCATATTTTCGACTCCGGGCCACCTTTTCGAAAAATAAGGTTCGCTTCAGCAATTTAAGTAATTTTTTCAACGTCTGTATTCAGCAAAACAGCTTGCTCCCTGATCAAGTATAAGAAGAACCACAAACAAAACTGTTTGCTCCTTTCAAGTGATTTTGCTACCACCAGCTGCAATTCGATACCAATTGTTAATTTGTTGTCATTTTGCTGTGCCCATTAGGGCGGGTCAAATTGAATGGATGAGAAAAAATTAACAAAGCGTATAGCAGAAACGCAATCTACGGTAAATTCTAAGAGTTTTTACCATGGATGCAAACCAATCGAAAATAAGTACTGCTTCAGTTCAGTGGTTGTCACTGTTTCTGAACCGCCGGTTCGGTTCATTACATGGTTTTTGGAGCTAACTGAACCGCGGTTTCGGTTCGGGTTCAGTGGTTCATAAGGGCACATTAACTATGCAATATTAGGATTTCTGCCGTGATGTGACTTTTTGCAAACTTTAGAAATTGAACTCCAATAAACCATTTGAATTTCTTTCGCAGATTCGTCTAGACGAATGCCCTTCGGAAACAGAGAATGTCGGCTAGAAAAGAGTTCGTACCATGCATCTTACAACACCCTATTTATCGTATTATATGAGAAAAAACCCTCCTGGCTTAGATTGAATTATGGTAAAGAATAACTAAAGAAAATTTAAAATATTGTCCACCAGAGGACGACAAATTAATAATCAAGTTTTAAGAAAAGAATGCGGTTCGGTTCAAGAACGGTGCGGTTCAGAACCGGTTTGCATCCCTGGTTTTTTCCAAGAAACCATAGATCTAAAATCAATTCCTAGGTCCCGCCTAGCGAAGTCAAAATTTTGAAATCGGATAAAACTCAGTAAGAGAGACCTTAGACGCTTATAAAGAAGCTTATAAGACCTACAAAGGAGCTCCGATCAAGCTAACATTTTTTTTTGCAGGCTTTTCTAAGCATATCCGAATCGGAGATATTGTGCTCAAAAAGTATTTTTTTTACTTGGACTGCCCCCATAATGTATATCATTATGGTTCCTGGACCAACAACTCGGAATTTGGTTTATTGCAGTCCAAATTCCAAGTTCCCTCTATGCATATAAATTTTCAAGCGCATCATTCTGTTTAAGATGGCTTTTTAATAAATTTTTAAAATTGCCGTTTTAGGTAACTTTGACCATCGATTTCTCAAAAATTTGACGCGCTAAAGAAATTTTGAAATTCTCTGTCGAACGGTACTTGAATTTCATTCGAGTGTCAGCCATGACCCAATATTTGTTGAACTGTGTAATGTATACAATCTTAGGGCAAAACTCTTAGAATTCACCATAAATTACGTTTCTGCTATACGTTTCGTCGATTAAAAATCTGACCTGCCCTAGAGCACATATTTCGTTTTTGGCTGTTGGTGACAGATTCAATGTATCCAAACACCAAATTTTTGAGTACTTTCTTGCTCGACTAGCATCAACCTTTATTTGATGGCCCGGCTGCGCCCAACAGGCAACTACTGGTGCCACATTTGAGAAGAAATTTCGAGGCATTCCAGATGTATTTGGAGCCATCGACGGTTGTCATATCCCAATAAAGCAGCCGGTGGGAAATGCATACAATTTCCATAGTAAAGTAAAATGACTTGTCTAGTTGACACAGCCCCAAGGCTTGTCACGTTGACATAGCCCCCAAAGGGCCAATGCCGAGCTTCTCTCAATCTCTTGGCTTGTAAGTAAAAGTTAAACACAGCCCCAAAGGGCCAAAGCCGAGCTTCTCTCAATCTCTTGGCTTGTGCGCTTCTAATTTTCGCACAAGAGAGACAGCTTAACGCCTAATCCGAATGGCAGCTTGAGAAGCTTTTCATGGATAATAACTACAAAGCTGGCGCCAACAGCAGAGAGGCGTGACCGGGTGTAAAGTTTATTCAAAGAAAAAACTTTTCATTAGATGTTCCGAGGCAGGATCGAACCCACGACCTCTTGCACAGCGGTCGCGCACAATAGCCGCTGAGCCACCCGGCCACAATTTCTATACAGAATACCAATTCAATCAATTATCCTACAGGGTGTTTGTGAAAGTTCCTGTAAATTTATTGATGTTTTTGTGGTCAGCCAGTCTTATCCACTCTTATCATTATTAGGTGACGAAACAGATGTGCTAATTATTCGTTTAAGCTACATTGCGGAAAAATGTTGCACTGCGTTCAGCAGAAACAATTTTAAATAATCATTGCCTAAGCGTAATTCCAAGTTACAATTATGATTACTAAAACAAGAAAGAAAGTCGGTCAAGCCAGACTATAACATACTCTGTACCTGTCAAGTGCTGCCCATCACAGTTACGACCGTTCATCCGATCTTTACCATTTCTTTGGCGGATCGATAAATAATCCTGATTACTAAATATGTCCAAAAGGAACGAACCTTCTATCTATAAAACTGGGGAGATATTACGTTTTTCCGTTGCGGGGGGGAGGGGGCGTGACAAAATTGAAAATAAACTGATCTGCCGCACGTATAGAGCTAAGTCCATACATGTCAACTATTCTACATTCGGATCTGAAAAGGAAACGACAGGCTTCGGGTGTGTGCTGTCAATTTTACTTTGGGGTCGGAGATGCTTCTTTGGCTGTTACATACTTTGCACAAACTTATTATAATCTATGTACCTTTGGTACAGAGTATAAAAATCGCAGTCAGGAATTGTATTTTCATTATCTGAATAATCGAGATTATTGTAATGAAAAGTAATAAATTACGGGAAGTATTGATTACATTACAGCTCTGGTATCCAATTAGGTCCTAACCTATTCTTTGGTTACCTATCCTATTCTATTTCATCCTATTATATACTATCCTGCTATTTTCCAAACTATCCTTTCCAATGATATTGCGAAAAGTTCGTCGCTTCCTTAAAAAACTTTGAAAATTCTTCAGCATAAATTCCTCCATTTTTTTTAAGTTTTATCCGTTAGTTGTCCTTTACTCTTAACTAACTTTCATCACATACCTTCACAACTCCCAAGCAATTTGCTAAACAAACAAATAAAACTACTATTCCCCCTAAAACCAATTACTTGTGGTTATTTAATATATTTTCTTTGCAACCTTTTACCTTAAAAAAAAGCGCATGTCACTAATTAAAACATCATATGTAATTTCAGCATTTTTCCTCCATTTTCTCTATGTCGCTAGCTCGTGGCATTAAAATTAATTTTCGTATATTTTTATTCTCCGCGTTTTTTTCCACTCGCTGGTCAAGTCAAAAGCTTAGCGTTTTGCTACAAAAACATATCAAAAACTCAGCCACAGTAGATATGTGTGTGTGTTTTTTTAATAAAAATAATATTTTTACAGCGAGCTCTCCTCGTTACCTTAACAATGTGCCGAGTTCTAACCAAAGTTGAAGAGTCCTGGCAAAAAAACAGAAAGAAAAAAAAACAACAGCAGGGAAAAAAGCTCAAATAACCTCGCCAACAAGTTAAAAGTTAATGAGACAACATAACTTTTGTGGTCAGCGAAATGAGGAAAAAAATATTTATTTGTGTAACACACGAGACTTTGATGCACTAGGGACCAGGACGAGGACCAGAGCATTGTGCTTAATCAATGTACTCAGGTGCGGCTCAAGTTTGCTTGGGGTATGAAAATTAAAAAATTTACGGGGGAAAACCCCCACAAGAGAGTGAGCTGAAAGAGCTTGTTAAGAGACACTTTCAAGCCCTTAACACTTGGCTTTAACCAATAGCGGCTTTTTCGTTTGCCCTGACTAAAGAAATTGTTTCCTAATTATATGTAATATACTGCTCTTTTGAACAGCTTCTAACATATCCCAGCTTTTGCCTAATTGACTACAAGTATGTCTTGTACTCACTGCCCACTTGCCCCCCAAAGGGCAGGAGAAAAATTTCCCTGTAAAATCGCAAAATTCAATATTTGAGCATATTTGCAACACATGCACGCAGAAGAATCATCCTTCTTCACCTCGAGGAGCTCGTCTCCAAAAACTTTTCCCTGGCTTCTGGCAAACTCCTTTTGTGGCTTGTGTTGCATTTTAGGACTCGCGCGTCCGTGCAATTATTTAATGAAGTTATAAAATCAGGTATGGAAATGTGTGTGTGTGTGTGGGAAACTTTACACATGCCTCGGCTTGACTTTTGTTGTAATTTGATTTTTGCCGTGTTGGCTTTTTGTTTGAGTTTTTGGTGGCTGGGCCGAACTTGTGTGCAGCGGAATTCAATTAGAAGATGTCAAAATTTTATTGAACAGCCTGAGGGGGGGCTGGTTGGTACATGGCATTAATTTAGACACGCCAATAACCTTTGCGCACTTTTGCTGCATCAATTTTCATTAAAACGAGAAAGCGCGAAAAAAAATAAGCGAGGAGTAAAAGTTGGAGCCATTTTAATGTTTTTTTATTCATTTATTTTTTGTTGGTTGCGAGCCGCGCGAAAAGTTAGAAAACCGTAAGCGGAAATGAATCCCATGTGCATAAATACGTATAAATCCAAAAATAAATTGAATTAAAAAAGGCGAGAGACACCAAAAGAGGAAAAATAAAAAGTAGAAGGAAGACACCCAGGCCAAAGCAGCAGCCAGCAATTGGAGTGAGCATAATAAATTCAAGCATCAGACTTTGTTTGGCTTAGTCAATGGTCCACACCAAAAAAAAAAAGGAGGAAAAAGCGAAACAGTAGAGCAGAAGAAGCCCTCCTAAAACGGACAGGGGGGGGGAGTGAGAAAATCGCGAATTTATTGTGAAAGCAAATGATTGTTAAATAACTTGGTCTGGCTTTAAAATTTATAGTAAGCTGGCAAATTATGGATAAGCACTACGAAGTAAGGGCAGTCCCAGAAATTTCAAGTATTTTGTACTTAAATCTAGTACAATCGGTGGTAATGGGTTAAAACTTGATGCAAGTACAAATGGTTGTTTCTTGAACGCTTTTGTATGGAAAATTACTGGTTGTAGTTATTTTGGGGATATATTTTTAAAATACATTCCGACTATATGAATATCATTAATCAAAGTTGATGTTTTATTCTTGTAACAATAAAAATTGTGGTTTTTGGTGCTTAGCGCGCAAGCTGCCGAAAATTAGAAGCGCACAAGCCACGAGATTGAGGTGGGGTTTTGGTTTTTGGGCTGTGTCAGCTAGACAGACCACTTTACTTACTCCCGCAATCGTGGACATGCTTTTTTGATAACCCTTCTTTGGAGGCCGAGAACTTCTTAATTGCCCCATAACTTCGTTCTTTTTTTAATTTAGTTTTTTTTTCAAAAAACTGCCCCACCGATTTAAAAACTAAGGCAGAAAACCCCCTTAAAGCACGTCAAAAATTAGGTAATAACTAAGAACAAAGAGTCTTGACTTAAACAAACAGTTGTAATTAATTTGTTTTTCGTGTGGCTCTCAACATCCAGACACTCAGAACACACCATCTTCCCCAACCGAAAGCTTTTTCTAACTGTAACCGTTACCAATAATACATCCGTAACCGAAATATATCTATGGCCACCGATGGACAGCCCAACCGATACCGCAAATCGTTCGATTATATACCCTTATCGATAGTACGTAGGAAATAGGCTTAAATAAAAAAGATAATAAATTAAGAGTGAACCCGTAAACCGCAAAATTATTTTATGAACCAAACCGTCGGAACCAGAGAACTGCTACACTCGCTCACCCGTGCTTCAAATGCGATACAAGTAAACTAAGCGCTCAAGGCTTGTTGAGCTTGTTCAAACGGCATACACAAAACAAAAATCGCAAAAAGGTTCGAGTATAGGCGAATCAGTGCATTTGCAAGCTCGAGTGTTTTCCGTTCATACACTCCCGTTGACTCAGAGCTTCGGACGCGAGTTGTCATAAGACCTTATTGCTAAAATCTAAGTTCCTCTGCTAGACGGAAAGAGTAAAGCTTGTTCGGTACAAATACTCGCGAAATACTCGTAGCTTCGTCCAGGAGTAACCGAGATTACTTGTTGACGAAGTCAAAGATCTGCTGTTATGGTCAAAGCTTTTGTACACACAGCATTTGTACGTCAGACATAACAACTTGTGAGAGCAAAAGAGATAGCATGATAGCCTACATTTTGCATTCCTTTGAGTAAAAATACGGAAGATTTTTATTTAGTTTTTGTTTTTGCGATTTTACTATACAACAACAATTACTTATAATTATGTAAGATTGCGGCCTTCCTTTATATTTCATGTTGCCTTATGTGAAAAGAATTTTATGGGAAAATAAAGTCAAACAAAACTCGAGTGTGTAAGAATGATGCTTGCTTTAAGCTCTCTGTCAAAAAGGCGAGTAAGAGAGAGTAAGAGTAAATTTTGATGGGAGTGCGAGTAAGTCAGAGTGCAGATCGAAAAGGCTTTCCCATGGCTGGCGAAGGGCTTGTTATGACTCTTGCACAAGCGGGCAGCCGGCTTGATTGCAAAGTTCGGCAAAAGCTTAAACGAGCTTGTACATATTTTTACTCGTGGAAAGCAAACAGCTTACTCGTTTTGACTTAATGTGCTTTCGATCATTTCGAGTGTGTCGAACCAAGGCAGCAAGCCCAAGCAAGACAAGTAAATGCACGAGTGTGATCGAACACTAGAGGCTTGGTGCAGGTCTCTGGTCGGCACCGAACCAGTCGTCATTTCCGAGCGGTTTACATTTCTCTTTGTAACAGCGACTTATAACCCCTGTAGAAAAACTGGTTGGACTGCTTTGTATACCCTGGCAAAGAGTGTTATAAAATTGTCCGGATGTTTGTAACGCGTTGAAGGAAGCATCTCCGACCACAAAAAGTATATACCATATATTCTTGATGAGCACTCCGAGCTGAGTTGTTTTAGCCATGTCCCTATGTCCGTCTGTACATATTTTTCAATGCTATCTCCTCCGTCCGTTTTAAAGCTTTCTTGACCAAACAGTGCTCGAAGTCTTTTAGTACAAATACAGTACAATCCTTAAACAATCCGGGCGGATCGGATGACTATAGCATATAGCTGTCATAGAGACGATCGTACGAAAAACTAGTTTTGTGAGAAAAATTTTTTTCTTTTCAATGGAAACGCCTCCAAACTTTGCATTTCTTAGTTTGCTATACTTTCCCATTATTCCACAAAGTTTGGTGGAAGTCAAACATCTCAATAGTAAAGCGGTCATTGAAAAGTAGAGTCTGAAAAGGTAGTCTTAGTTAAAATAACTTTTTTGTTTTCAATGGGTATGTCCTTAAAAGTGGCATTTATTTATTTGGTATGCTTTCTCATTACAAAGTTTAGTGAAAATCGGATGACTAGTTATTGCATTTAGCTGCAGTATGAATGATCGGCCGGAAAAGAAGTTCTAGTGAGAAAAACTTTTTTGCTTTAAACGGAGTCGCCTTCAATAAATGTACATGTTAGTTTGTTATACTTTTCCATGATTCCACTAAATTTGATCGAGATCGGACTTCTATATAGTATAGGTCTGATAGAAAAATAATGTCCAAAAAGTAGACTTAGCTAGAAAAGTGTGCTGCAAGGGTATAAAATCTTCACCCGAGCCGAAGTTAATTTTCCCCAAAACTCAGCCCTCTGTACTCCGGTACCGCACTTTTATAAAAATTTAAGAGTTACGAAACATAAACATAAATATAGGGGTTCATTTTGTCTTGTACTCCACTATTAAAAATTAGGATTAGTACGAAGAAAATAACACAGAAAGGTTCTAAAAGTTCAAGTTTCGATTTAACAAAACAGAGATGTAAAGGTGAAGGATCAATTATTTTTGAAAGAATTGTATTTTTTTCAGAAATAGGCCAAAAGAGTATTTCAGCACTTTTGCAAAATGGAAAAAACCAACTTCTAAAGTCTATCTTCTAAAGTCACATTGTCGACTAACGTTTTTATCCTATTTCGCAAGCTTACACCATTTTCGAGTCCGAACATTTGAGTTTGAACTTTAAGTCCAGTCATTTTTAAAAGTTACCCTTTTGAGCAATCGCAGAAAAGCTTTTTTATTAATTGGGAGGAAAACTATCTTAAGAAAAACTATTTTTTCTATACTATATATTTAATCTAAATTGTAGCACAAAATCTATACAGAATAGCTATATTTTTCGTATAGAAGGCAGTTTTTCACACGTGATGTGTAAGTTTTCTATATAATTGTTGAGATCGCTTATCTCGCTTGTCGCTTCCCTATATGACTGTGAATTTCGGCAATGCCGCTCGAGTGGTTGATAGTTGTATGGGCTAAGATGCCGGCATTTGTGTTCAAATTCCCTTGACAAAGCAAATGAGTTGTGAGTTCGATTCCCAGACGAGGTAAAAAAATTTAATTAAAGTTGTACGTTTTTCAGAAGGAAGACTACCCTCTCGTTTCTCTTTCTCTTCCCTGTTAAACGTGTAGAAATCCTACATTTTCTGGAAGTTTATACATATTTTATTTGCTCTGTGAAGGACAAGATTTGAATTACAAAAATTAAGGTTACATACATTGCGTTTTATTAAGAAATTTTGAGAATTTTTGGAACTTCCAGCAAATTAGTATTAGTTATGTATGGGTAGGAATCAATCTAAAAAATTTCTACAATGTATACTTTGCTTGTTCTTCAAAAGTTTCACTAGAACAGTTTATTAATAAAATAAGATAATTAAAATTCAGTCCCTGAAAAGCAGCCTCCCAGTATTAACATCATAGTTATTAAGAACAAGTCTAGTCCTAGCAAAGCGTTTTCGTAAGGACCGACTTAAACGGGTACTTTCTATTATTTTTCCAAGTGTGTTTGTATTGAAGTTTTTTAAGATTTGATCAGTGATTTTAGAAGGCTAGATAAAACGATGTATCTAGTTCAGTTTAGTCATCGTTCAAGAACAACCCAACACTAACTATAGTATAAAAGATATTTTTTATTATTTTACGATTCAAAACCCAAAACATACTTGAAATTTTACTAATTTTTTCTAAGTGCTCGAATTTATTCACACCAATTTCTCAGAACTGTTTTCGCAAATGAAACCAACCTCATTTTACACATTCATTAAAAACCCTTCTCACTTTCTGCCAGTATACCAGTCATTTATCTTATTTTGTCAAAAAATTGTCATCGTGCTGCTAGAAAGAAACTGGGAAGGGAGACAGTAGAGAAGCAAGCGAGACAGCGGAAAAGGTTCTCTGGCTAAGCAGTCCTTGTCTGGCTTCCGGCTACTCTCCTCTTGTCCTCGTGCTTGTGTCTGCGCTTTGTTGACAGCAATTGTCACAATTACAAGTTGATATGTCCTGGCCAGCTGGCCATGTCCTTCATCCTAGCCACGCTAAGTCAACTGATTTAAGTGATATTTATGCCAGACGCCGCGGCGAGCGTTCAATGGAGCAAGTGATAAGCGTCGCTTGACTGACAAGTGTGAGGATGTGTTCCCTGATTAATGGTTGATGCCGGGGACTAGCTTCTGGATAGATGCTGGCTAGGTGGCCAGACAAGCGTATAAATTTTGTGTAATGTTAACACGACATAAGAACACACAAGTTTGGCGGGAGCAAAAGAAAAATATATATTTTTTACCTTTTGTTTCTTGGGAAAGGGTGAACATTGTGCTACAAATAAATCAGGAAATATTGTAATTTAAACTAAACTTGGTCACCAAATTTTCTAAAACTTTGAAGCGCTCTGAAAAGTAGGCAAATTAAATATAAATTATTAACTCAACAAATTAAAATTGGTTGGCCGTGTTGACCACTGATTATGCGACTTCATTAAGGGCATATTGAAAAAGTGCCAACTGCAGTTTTATCATCAATGCAATAATTTACAAATTATCAACAGTCCAGCACACACATGCTGCTGCTGCTGCCCCTCATCTACCCCCTCACTAGCCATTCGGCACACTCGCTTGGCTCATTTTCAGTAATTTTCAATAAATGCCTGCAGCTATCACTTGTCTGCCATCTGTTTTATTTGCGGGGAGGTCGAGGAGCGGAGGGAGCTGGAGGTGTGGCACATAATTTTAATTTTAATTGGCTTATTTAATATTTCAATTAAGTGCGACTATGGGTAAACCCCAAAAACCAAAACCAAACAACAAAATGACAAGGTGTGAAAATGTGAAAATATTTGAAGCGTACAGAGAGGGAAATGTTCAATTGCTATGCACAAACACACACACACACATACATACACACGCACACGTATTGTGCGTACCACATACAAGTGGTCGCGGTTGCATGCGGCGTATGCGTAATATGTGCAAATATTTCATGTTTTTGTGGTTTACTTACATATTTGAAACTGAATTCACTTGAAACTAATTGAAATCAATGTAAGAGTTGTTAAATAAGTAAAAATTTTACGAAAATCTATGTATTCCTTAGCTAAAAACCTTGAGCCAACACCAAAGAGAACACAAAAAAAAAAACCGCTGTCCTTTATTGTCCTATGTAAACATGTTGACAAAACAAATTTCCCCTTTGCACCACCCATAAATGTCACGAATGCCACCAAAGACCAAACAACAATAGCTTAATTTATAATTAAATTAATTGTTGTAATTACTTCATTAGCGTTTGACTCCCACCCTCTAAACCTCTCTCTCTTTCTCTCTCTAAATGTTCATTAGACTCCACCGTTCCCCAAACGAAGCTAAGTTCTATTGTTGTGACATCAAATGCGACACCAAATTACACAATTAGTGTACATTAACATTTAATGCGTTCTGTTTACCTCTTTGTTTACCCTTGCTTCCTTTTCTTTTCGTTTCTTTCGTTTCCCACATTTTTGTTGGGCTATTCCTGTTGATGTTTAAGTAATATCTACTTACTTTTGGGCACGCAGGTCATAAGTATTCAATTCTAATCGATTGTTAGCTAATAGAATTGCCATTGCATTAAATAGTTATTTGTGGGCAATTGATGTCTTGTTTTATGGCGCCTGCGGCTTTTAATGGCTGTTTGTGGTTTATATTTGTGAGTTATTCGGCTTACATTTTTACACTAAGTATATAAGAAGATATTGATATTAAGTCAACTCAGCTCGTCTTGCTGATCAAGAATATATATACTTTATGTGGTGGGAGACAAATTTCAGCCGAGCAGAAGTTAACTTTCCCCTATTTTTTTATAAGTTCGTTTTAACCAAATGAAAACAATCAATTTCATTTTGGTATTTGATATGATACTGTTCTTTTTTTTCTGTGCATTCCCTCTTAAATTAAAAGCTTTTCATACGCAATGAGCATAAAGGATACACCCAGAGAAATGAAGAACGAATCGGCAAGAACTGATTCTTCTTGGGTTTAGTATTTTTTTCTTGGTTTTTTAAGAAGAAATCTTCTCGGATCCAAGAATCAATCGTTCTCGACTTCGGGAAGTGCGGGGAACCAAAAATCGGAGAGCGCGAGCAACAAATGAGAACACACGAGGTGTGGTGGTGTTGGCTGAGCGGTGGTGTCAGTGAGTGCAGACTTTTGAGGTCGCGAGTTCGAGTCCCAGTCAGGGTAAGTAAAAAATAAATAAATTTTAAAAAAAATTTTAATTAACCGCAACAAAAGGAAGTAGGGTATTTCGTATTGTGCTATTACCACTTCCCCCTATTTACCACCGACAGATCACTGCCTCCCCCCCCCTCGAGCACTATAACTCCTCTCGACCAATACCCCACGACCACTAAACCTCCAGCGACCACCCCACCACCAGGTGGGGTTCAAAAATGATTTTCAAAAAAAATGCTAGAAATAGCTAAAAATAAAAAAAAATTGCTAAAATAAATAGCTAAATATAAAAACTGTTGTTTCTGGACTTAAGTCTAACAGATACTTGTAAGAAATTAATTTGTAATGAGTTTCGAATACACAAAAACTTTAAATTAGGTCTGCAAACCGGCATTTTAAGGGATCCAAGAGCTGATAAATTTGAGCAAAAAATTGCTAGAAATAGCTCAAAATTTAAAAATAGTGTTTTTGAGTTTTTTCGCATGATAATTCTTTATAATTTGCGGTGTATCCAACTAATTATTTTGGAATTTTTTGCGCACAGGTTTCTATACTTGACAATTACCAAAAATCTTTTCAAAGAGCTAAGACTAACAAACTCTTCACGAAGGACAGAGTCCCGCAATGAATTTACAATCTCTCTTTTTGTTTGGAGTCCGAGCCGAACCCGAATCTAGGTACAACGAAACCTGAAAGGCCAAAAAATGCTGATCCCAGTACTGAGAATTATGTACCGGAACTTAGTGACTTCGTCCATATCAGCAATATTTAAGTTTCTTTCCTTATTATAATGAATAAAAATATTTTGCGGAAATTCATAGTAGTCAATTTCTTCGAAAGAATATTAAGACTGAAGAGACCCGGAATATTTTCATTGCACTACTGGGGATAGAACCCTTCTGGGAGCTCAGTACCGAATCAGTACTGAAATTAGCGCAGATTTGAAAAGTTGGTACTAAAAACATGGTCTCTCTTGCTTTTTGGTCATGAATCTAGTACAGGCAATGCTTTTTAGGCATAAAGTGAAGTACTAAATCTCATGAATCTCTATCGAAATCACTCATGAACTAAAGCAATTTCTAATGACTATGCCTTTTTACTCAGACTTTTTACTCAGGGGAAGTTCTTTAGCAAAGGTTCAATACCAATTTAATAGGCGTTATTTCGCACTTCGTCTTTACAATTTAAAAATTGCTAGAAATAGCTAAATATAATTTTTAAGATGCTAGATTTATGGCTAATAGCATTTCACAAAATTTATAAGCATTTTCATTTTCAAAAATGCTAGATCTAGCAACTAAATAACTAAAATGGCAACACTGCCCACCACCGAAATTTTTGCAACCAAGAAGATCTATTCTTGGAATGTAGACCTTGTTTTTGTGTGCAACCAAGAAGATTTGTTCTTGATCTCAAGAAGACAGAGCAAGAATACTCTTCTCGAAATTCAATTCTTGATTTCAGTATTTTTCTTCTTAGATCCAAGAATTTTCGTCCTTACCGTACTTTTAACATTAAATATCTTCTTGGGTTTTTCACTGAGTGTAGTTGTTCCATTGGAAGAGTTTGGTACCTTTTCTGGATTTTAATAAAATATACATTTAATGCCCAATTGAACGAAGCTTAAAATCGTCCAAAGTATATGAAAAACGAATACTATAATTTCAAAAAAGAATATTAATTAATATTCAGTGCAAATGGATATTAATGGATCTTTTTTCAGTGAACTTACAGTAAGACGAAAAACTTCAACTGGATTGAGAACCAAATAGACCTAAAATGCAAGCTGATAAATTAAAGAAACTAATTGGAAATTAAAAATTTTATGGTCCTTAAACAAGAACATTTCGTACTTGTTTGATGACCTCTTATTTTGTTTCAAGAATGACTAAAAATAATTAGACTTCAACAGACAATGAAATGTATTTATTTCAAGTGTTAATCGTGCTTCACTTAATAAATTCGGAATTTATCTTACATAAAGGAATTTTCAAAATAAAAATTGTATTTGAAAAAATTAATTGGTAAACAAGTTTATTTTAACGTTAAATTGACATAAAAAAATAATTTAATATGTAATGTCAAAATAAAACTGTAATAAAGTCCATCGCTCTTATCTTTAATCTTAGTTAACTATTAATTAATCAATTAAGAAATATATTAACTTGGCTATTAGCTGGATAAAAACTCGTTTGCTTTGCTTAGCCAACCAAACGCAGCTGCTAGTTAGCCTACAACTCTCCTTCTATTCACCGCACTTTACCCCCCACCATAAAGCAAAAACTCAACGAAGCCCCAAAGAGCGGGGCTAGCTAAGAGAGCTTAAGAAGACAGAGAGAGCGAGAGCAACTGTAATGCTCTTACGCAGTCAACGTTGCACGTGGCTGTTTTTACTTTTCCGCATTTTCCTGCAAACGAAATGAGCAACAGTGGGTTAGTTAAAGAAAAAAACACAAACATGTGGCGCTCTCAAGCGGCCCAGAGAGTCAGATGCTGTGTGTGTGGGAAAAATTCATAAAATGAGCGTAGCCCTCGCTCTTTTTATTTCTACTTTTTTTTTGCAGGCATTTTCTTTGTGTTGCTTTTGCCATACAATTCGTAAACAAATTCTGTGATTGGCTGCCGGGGCCAAAGTGGAATGGTGGCTGGTTGCGGAGCGGGGGGTGGGGCGCTCTCTATGCTCGACGTTTTCCTCTTATTAACGCGTTTTTGTGATTGGGTTTGGGTGCGGTCGGGAAATGCAGAGCAGAAAATTGCCTATGCGCGCCCAGCCCCAAACTAGGCGAAATGAGTGTAATGAGCGTGGCAGAGTGAGAGGAGCGAACTATTCCAAAGTGATTCATCTCGCTCGCACATTACACATACGCCACGTTATCTATGTATGCAGTTTTTTTTTTTTATTTGCAATTTTTTTGTGCATTTGTTTTCTAACTGCGTTGCCGTTGGCTGCCAACTGAGGCTGAGGCCGAGGCTGAGGCTGTGTGTTAATGTTTTTGCGTGTTTATGTTAATCGCTGAAGTCGACAGCGAAGCCAGCCGAGCAGTCGGGCTTAGATAACGCCTATGCGCCGCCCCTCGCCTCTCGCCCCTCGGCTCACCGCCTGACTGCAGCACCCTTTACATACAAAATGTATGTATGTACGTATGCATGTATAGGGCATTTTGTGCGTTTGTTTTTATGCCCAGCATTTTGATTGCATTTTTTTGCGAATTGGTTTTAGTTGGCGCAAAAAAACTTCACCAGAGAGAGACAGAGAGCGAGAGGGATGCACGTTTTTTTAATTGCAATTTTTCATTAATTAAAATTTGCTTAGTTTGCATTTCGAGCAACGGAAATTTGTATGGATTTATTGTGATTGAAGGTGCCAGCAAATTGAATGTGTGTGTGTGTGTACTCTCAGGATGGTTGGGGGAAGGTTAGTTATCAACTAAGCGGCCGAGCGTCATGTAAGTGAAATAGACAGGTTGAGAGAGCTCTTTTTGGGCCCGGTTGATGGATGCATCGATTTATGGGATTATGATATGACCAACTGCAATTACAGTTGGTGGATTGCGAGGTCTTAGCAAGGAAAGCAAACAAAAAATACAAAAATAATACAGGAAATTTGAAATGGAATCATTTTTTTTTTTTTGATAACATCAGAAATTTTATAAAGACAACTATTTTGATAGCTGTTGATTTAGAATCCAGATTTGTAGTATACTCAACTTTTTTAGCTTATCTTACATCATATTCAAACTTTACGACCATCGCACCAGCAGAGCTTGAGCAGAGTTGCCCACAAATTTAGCCATAAATGCACATTTGTTTTTGTAAAGCACCGAGACATAAGTATGTACGTCATGAAAATAATTATATGTGCATTACTGCTTTTGTTTTTATTTACTGTTATAAGTTCGATTTTCCACGTTTAAAGAGTGCAGAATAATTTAACTACACTTTGTGTTTGCTAGCATCGAATTTCTGCCATTCTAATCTCTTTCGTGGTACCGTTACTTCGAAAATGCTTTAGAGCATTGGGTATTGCGTAGTGAATAATTATATGTGCAAAACACTTCCAGCTGAACTTTCTTGGTGATAGTGCTGCAATTCAACCTAAATTCGTAGAAATTTGTTTGAATCTCTATTGTAAGTATATATATTAATAAAATGGAGCTTGATTCGTGTATCATATTTTTTGTTATTAGGCCAAAATGCCACGTGGTACTAGTTTGTCTGATCGCGAGCAGGGAATTATCATGGCATGCATGAAAGCGGCTAGAAGATCTCCGATATAGCAACCAGATTCGACGTCTTGCAGTTGAGGATTCGATGAGTAGTGGTCAAATAAGGGCTCAAATGGGGCTCCAAATCACAAAAAGTAGAATCGTTCAAATTCTACATGAAAATCGATTCCTAAAACATACCCCAATGGTACCTAAGCCAATGCTTTTGGAGCGGCATATTAAGGATCGCTTAGACTTTGAAAATAGATACCGATTCTGGGAAGAAGAGTGGCACAGCACCATCTTTAGTGATGAAAAAAAATTTAACCTAGATGGCCCAGACAACTGCAAACAATATTGGCGAGATTTGCGCCAGGATCGGCTATCCTGTTACAAGCCGTAATGGTGTGGGCCGCGTTCAGCTACAAAGGAAACACCCCTATAGGCTTCATATCCACTCGAATGAATGCTAGGATGTATGTACAGCTTCTGGACAGTGAGCTTACAGAGTTTGCTGGCAATTTGTACGGCGATGATTCGACCTACCAGCAGGATAATGCTTCCATCCACACAGCAATGGTCACCAAAGACTTTTTAAGGCCAGAAAACTTCCCCTATTGAAGTGGCCCGCATTAGGTCCGGTACTTAATTCCATCGAAAATCTTTAGGGGATTCTGTCCGCTCGTGTTTTTAAAAACGGACGACAGTTTGAGACGGTTCGAAAATTGACAATAGAGCATGAATGGGCTAATATTGATATTTCTACCTTATAGTCATTAGTCATTAGTCAATTCAATGCCGAAAAAGTATTGATTACTAACATAAAAGAAAATCAATGCCGAAAAAGTATTGATTACTAACATAAAAAAACCTTTAAAAAAACCAACGTTACTTAGCTTAAGAGACCAAAGTCTAAGAATGCACATATAATTCTTTACTATGAATATATTCTTAAATATTGTTTACTACTTATAAGTGGAATACAAACTTGTTCCTTTTTTTGTTTTCTTATCTTAAGCCATGCTTTAAATACAACCACATATTTAAAGAAAAAGCGATGCACATGTAATTATTTGTATGATGTATACACTGAATTCTTATCGTTGTTGTTGTTTTTTGACATGTTTTCATATGAATTGGGTTCTGCACTGTCATAATGATTGTCTGAGCCAATTTACGTGATTTTGCAAAGCTCCGGCAAAAGAAAATCTTGTATAAGTCTTACAATTTTTCAGAAATGCGACTTTAATTTAACATACACATAAATAAAACTGCAAGATACACATAAATATATATCCATAAATAATTTTCTGAGCATTACACTACTGGTGATTCTAGATGATTTTTAAGTGCTGATTTTGGCTAGTATGCAATATAGGGATTTTGTATTCAAAATAATAAATTTTCGCTTAAAAAAATCACAGAAATTTTTGGAATAGTTTATCTTAAAGCTAAATGGTAATACTTCACAATAATATCAAAGAAAGCTTAAACAATAGATTCCCCAAAAAACGAATCTAAAAAGGGTCCAAATTGGCATTTTGAGCAACTTTTTATTCAAATTACTATATATACAGACGTGATGTCCAATTTTCGAAAACAGTTTCTTGATTAGCACACGTAAATCATCTGGAATCACCTCCAACCCTTTGATATACTGGACAAAGTCTAATTTTGTAGCCTTGAGTTATTGGTATAGCGTAGATATCGTCGCAACAGGCCAAAAAGTGGCATATAAAAGCATTTTTGAAATAAGTCCCTGCAACACCTACATTATTTATCATCACTATCTTCTGTACATACATACATAGACAATTCTCTAAATTTGATTCAAAATCTATCATCTATCTATCAATCATGGATTTCCACACACCTTTTTACTTGATTCAGAAAAAATATTTAGAGCTTTGTCCTTGAATTAGGTACAAACGGTGGCAGTATTACAGTAAATATGAAAATACTTGATTCATGTACAAAATTTGTGTTTTAAGTACAATTTTTACAATCCCGAAATGCTTGATTCGGGTTATATTGAGTCAGTTATTTTTGGGCAAATGACGCCGCGTAGCCGGTTAAAAAATTGCCTCGCTTCTTGGCGCCAGTCTCACACAATAGCCACGGCGCACCCGCTTCGGCGAAACAGATACAGTCTTCGCGATCGAAACGACTGTAAAAACAAATACATGCAGTGTTTGCCTGGCTTGTCGTCTCGAGCCTCGCTAATAACGGCTGCATGATTGATCCCGTTCATAGGCTTTTTGAGTGTCGCACTGTGTAACAAAAGCAGTTTAAACCTATTTACAAATTTATGATGAAAAATCACCGTTGAGTTCGATTTTTGAATGAAATTTAAAAAAAAAAAATATTATTTGATCACTTTTAATTGTCGTCATATTTAGGTGTAGCACGCATATTATCTATTGTAGCTCAATTCTTTGAGCATAAAGATGATTTTATCTTTAAAATTCAGCATATTTCAATACAAAGCATTCGAAAATCTGAATCAAAAATATCACCGCCAAATATCACCAAAAATATTCCAAATCCGATATATCGCCTCGGAAAAGTATTCGATAACGATATACATATCGTATCTTTGGACAAAAATATCGATATTATTTCCGGCATCCCTACTTGCAACCAAGAAGATCTGTCCCTGGACCCAAGAAAAGTTGTTCTTGATATAAAGTCTGCTTTATTAAATTTAAAACCAAGAATATTCGTCTCGAAAATCCATTCGTGAATTCAGAATTTTCTGCTTGGATTCAAGCATATTCTGTCTCATGTTGTAAAAGTATTAAGTCAAGCCCGATTATCTCTCAAAATAAGTACACAATTTTATTTCTTAGAGTCCAATATAATAATGTCAACCCAAAAACATTCTAGAAACCAAATAAAAGTACTTCAGACAAGCTATTAATGTCTTAGGCTTAAGTCCAAAAATTTATGTAAATAGGAAATGTTCTTAATTCTTGCTTTAAACGAGGCTGATTCGATTTCTTTCCGGACTTAGAATGTTTTGTACATAATTTAAGTAGTTCCAAATGCAAATCATACTAGAAATTTTAAGTACAAAACGGTATATATTCAATCCCAATTTGAAAAGTGTATTATAATTTTGCCTAGAAGTATAGAAGGAATTATTTTCGACCACATAAAGTATTCATTGAAAAATATATTTCATATTTTGGAACAGAGGTAGTATATGTTTTGGGAAATGCTTATTAATAAATTGTCGTATTTTTTCACCTTTTATGGATTTCGTTGTGATATATAAAGTTCTCATTATTTTCTGATTTTGTAAATCCAGGTAGATTTTCCGCAGTTGCTTTGCTCAAGCTCAAAATGAGCAAAGCAAATTCACCAAATCCGTCTGGACTTACAAAAACACAAACATAAGAAATCGGTCCAAAAATATTTTTAAAATAGACTGGAAAATCGGTAACTGAATAGTTCGGAAAGCCCTTAGAAAAACAAATCAAATAGCCCGATGTCATTTTGATCATTTGTTGGTTATTTGATAGCATCTAATCTTAAGTTTGGGGCGGCTATATAGATAGGTTATATAACTTGTTTCACTCATAGATCGATTGATATCTTTAACGACGTCACATAGACAGAAAAGTTAGAGCCCGCACAGTTTTAGAGTCCCAAGTGGTTTTCATTTTGGTTATTTATCGTTGTTTCGGTTATTTCTACAATATTCTTCTTTTCTTCTTTTGTAACCAAGCCATCTCAAAAAAGTTTACCAGTTTCTAAATGTGTTTACCAGAGCCTCTAATGTTTAATCACACTCGTGCGTTTACTTGGCTTGGTTGGACTCGTTTCCTTGGTTCGACACACTCAAAATGATCGCAAGCACATTGAGCCAGAACGAGTAAGCTCTTTGCTTCGTACGAGTAATTATATGAACCAGCTTTTCATAACACGAGTCAAAATAAGCCTTTTACACACTGTACTCTTGTTTACTCGTACGCGCAACAGAATTTACTCGTACGTTTTCTGCTGGTTGACGGCGAGCTTCGTCAAGTTTCTTATGAAATTGTTATTGTCTTTTGAAAACTTCAAACAACAACATGCCACAAGAAGGAAAGAGAAAGCGTATGCAAAATACAAATGCAAAATATAGGCCATCATGCTATCTCTTTTGCTCTCACAAATTGTTATTTTTTGTGTGCTAGTGACGATTGTGTGCAAGCGTTGATCGTAACAGATCGCAGCAGATCTTTGACTTCGGCTACAAGTACTCTCGGTGATTCGCAGCCGAAGCTAGGAGTAATCGCGAGTATTTGTACCAAACGAACTTGACTCATGACGGCTCGCATCAGAAGTTCGATTTTGTAACAAGGGGCTTTGCGTCGACTCGCGGCCGAAGCGCTGAGACAACTTGAGTATGAGTAAGGGCAATACTCGAGTCTGACAAGCCTTGAGCGCTGAGCGATTGTACTCGTGGCGGCTCGTTGCAGTTCTCTGGTGTGTACTTTTTTACCTATATCTCAAGTCAGAACAATTATAGACCCTTTTTCATAATCACATTGCCCTCTAGATAAATTGTTTTACTTTCCATTTTCAATAATATTATCAAACAATTTCTTTTCACCCCCAAAAGTATGCTTTTATAAATTTATAATTTGCAAATTCCAAATATTTATGTAAATTTATTATTACAATTTTAAATTTTCACAGCAAACGAAATTCAATTTTTGTTGACATTTCATTAACTTTTTACATGCGTAAATTTACAACCGCATAAGAAAAACTTCCGATAGAGACAAAAAACCTTAACGAAATATGTTAAAAATACAATGAGGCAGCTGTCGCTGGTATGCATCACAGCATAAAGCAATTAATGCCTAAATAAGTTCTCCAAAATCAAACGAAAATCCAACGAAATTGACTTTATGCAAAAATTGCGGGCGGGCCTAAAAGTATGCACCAGTTTTCGCCCTCCACCCCAAACGTTCCACTGTGTGTGTGTAATTATAATATGGGTTTTTGTCACACAACACACAACTTTTTTTCGCTCTCTCGCTTTGTCTATCTCTCTATGTACCAGGAACATAACGCGGCTATGTCTATATTTTCTAGTGTCATTTTTTGCAATTTTTTCCCCCACACACATTTGCATTTTCCACTAATTTGACTTTTGTATTGTTGTGGTCGTGCTCCTGCTCCTGCTCCCAACCATGGCATGTGCAGCAGCCAGTTTTATGTGTTAGAGTTTTTTCTCGTCGTTTTGCTTTCCACCAATCGCATTCCCTCTATGCTCGTTGTGTGTGTATAGGGCGGGTGGGCTACGCACTTTTTGACTTTTCGTTGGGGAAAATGCGTTTTCATGCATTGGTTGGCTGTGGCTGGGCTAGGGTTGGGTTCCGGTTTTTTTCCAGGAGAATCATACAGAGAGATAGAGCCGGAGCAAGAGAGAGAGAGTTCTCTATGTGCTTGTCATTTGATGTGGCTGTGACTCTGTGGCCATATCATTAATTGCCGCTAGGCTGAAACAGGAACTAGGCTGTAAAAACGTATGTGCCACACACAAATTAGTGGGCGAATGAATAAAGGAAAGAGGAGAAGATCAAAAAATGGTGTTCAATGCGAGCAATGTGGCTTAGAAACTGTGTGCATAAAGGGCATTGAATGGCTGGGAAAAATGAAAAATAGTCTGACGTAACTATTTTTTTCTTTTTATTTTACAAATATTTGAGTAAGACTGATTTAATGAATACAAGAAGAGGGTCAAGAGAGCTAAGTATTTGAAAGCGTCAAGTAAGCATCCAGCTTTCCCAATATTTCAGATTGCCGTATAGTTAAAAATTCGCTAAAAGTTAATCTCGCCCGGTTTTAAGGAAACCCCGGGATGTAGTATTTAAATTTAGAATAAAAAAGTTTTTTCTTTTTTTCAATTTTTTTGTGCTGCTTTTGCACTGCTCAAGATTGTTTAATATGATGAGAAAAGGATTCACGGAACTCAGTCCGCTTACAAAATTTTAGAAGGTTAACAAAGACTGGAACGGAAACAGTATGCGAGTTGGCTAGAAAAAGTAATTTTACTAGTAGGACAGATTATATAAAATTTAGGATGAGGCAAGCAGAAAGCCTGTTGGTCATCCCAATATTCACAGGTTAGACGAATGACTCCTTTTGAGCCGTCTCCGTATCCTTTTTGTCGCTAGCTCAATGGCGAGACGGTTTGTGTGGCCCAGCAAGCGGTCACGTTATCTTCTGGTTTGTTTGGCCACACTGTTTAAGGCAGCTCAGCTGTTTTCGTGTCACATGTTACTGTCAAACATATTCAGTTTGGTCTATAATTTAACCAAAAATTGACTTACAAACAAACAACGCTTGCACCATACTAAAACTTATTATCAAAATTCGTGCTCGGTTAAGAAAGTGCATCATGCACTTCTTCCATTTTATGGTCAGTTTGGGCAACCTTTTGAGGCGGCTATTCGGAATCTTGCGACTAAATTTCGCACCAAATTAACATTATTTAATCACCAACACGCATACGTAGAGTGCGGACGGAGGAAATTATCGCAGCTGTATCCGCTAGTGTTGTTAATGACCGTGAATTATCGATACGGCTCCGTTCGAAGCATTTCGGCCCCTGTTACTCCACCACTGATTTGGGTATAAAACCTTTTTAAATACAACAGTTGCAAGAATTGAAGCAACGCGACTTACCACAACGTCTAACTTTTGGTGAATGGGCGCTAGCAAAGTTGGATGAAGATCCAGTTTTTTTTCGGAAGATTATGTTAAGCGACAAAGCTGGTTGAATGGATACGTGAACAAACAAAATTGCCGTATTTGGTGTGAAGAGCAGCCAGAAGCACGGCAAGAACTGACAATGCATCCCAAAAAATTCACTGTTTGGTATGGATTATGGGCCGGTGGCATCATTGGACCGTACTTTTTAAAAGCTGACGAATGCAGGAACGTTACTGAGAATGGAGAGCGCTACCGTGCGATGATTACAAACTTTTTTTTTGCCCAAAATAGAAAAGCTAGACTTGGCTGACAAGTGGTTTCAACAAGGCGGTGCCACATGCCACACAGCACGTAAAAAAATGTCCCAATTTGGAGGCTAGCTCGGTGAACAATTTATTTCACGTTTGGGGACGCTCAATTGGCCGGCTAGATCGTGCAATATAACGCTCTTAGACTATTTTTTGTGGGGCTATGTTAAGGCTTATGTCTATAGCGACCAACCCGCAACAGTTGACGCACTGGAAGCGACTTATTCGTAACATACCGGCCGATATGCCCAATTTTGGACACAGCGTATAAACCATTTGAGGCGCAGCCACGGTCAACACTTACACAATGAAAAAGATCACGATATTTAGTATCATACGGGTATTTTAAATATCAAATCGGCCTTCATCTGCAAAAATACCAAGTTGATACGATCGAGTCCATATTTTAGGAATAAATAAGACCCTTTTGATATTATAGGGTGAATTTGATATTGGAATTCATATTTTTGCAGATAAGGGCCGATTTAATTTATTTTTTCTGTGCATGAAATCTTTAATCATTAAATTATATAGATCGTTCTATAGACTCAAATAAAGATTTCATGCTCATACTAATACAGAAGTCACTGTAAGGAAGTACATCATGCGAACCTAATTGACATAACAGTCCGCCCTTCTGATTTAGTACTGCCCCAATTATGTTGGCATGATTGTGCAATTTGTCCCGGCTAGTAATGGAGCTGACTTTGTTTCGATCATCTTGGAAAGCGCAGAAACAGCGTGGCATACCTCCTTCCTAAAAAGTTATATTTGTTATTTACAACGGAACGATGAGTAGTTCATATGATTCGCTGCTCACCTTGTAATTATAGAACTAGTGCTGCATATTGAAACACATTAGTCTTCAGCACGTCGTCTGGGGCATGATGTAATAAGTATAAGGTGGTCCCGTCATGAGAGCTGCTCTCTCGATTAGTCCCTTATTGTCAGTACTTGGCAGGCTGTCAACAGAGTAGGCTCGTATCGGACGAAATTTTATCGGATTTTTTGTTCGTTGCTTTAACCCTTACGTGAGAAGAAAAAAAAGGCCTTTTGCATATATTGTCGTGCGAGTATTACTCAAGTACTCAAGCTAGCGGAGCCAAAGGCAGAGTCGGTGAATGTGGAATCAGCTCGGGTGAGAGTTAATGGCCGGCTATCAAATCCAAAAGAGCCATTAAATACCTTAAAGTAATGCTGGATACCAGGTTATGGTTCTGAGAACATTTGTCGGAGAGAAGGCAGCAAAATCCAGCTGCGCTTAAGCTAAAATCATGCTAAACACGCGCGGACCAAAACAGGGGAGAAGACGGCTTTAAGCGAGTGTTACGAGAGTCACTATTTTATATGTGGCGCCAGTCTGGCATCGTTCCATAAAGTTCTGTACCTACATAAAAGGCGTATGTGGGGCGTACCGTCAAAGTCCGCTCAGGGTTTCTTCTGCATACCGTACGGTGTCGGAAGATGCTGCGTTGGTCATTGCCGAGATGATCCGACTTAGTGAGCTGGCCACAGAAGCAAATGAGAGGTACTGGGCTTCACGGTTGAGTGGCTCAAATCAACCTAACAATGGTACCCAGCAGCAGGAAGCGAGGCAGCGGAGTGTCGAGAAGTGGCAACGCCGTTGGGACCAATCCACTAAAGGTCACTGGATCCATAGCCTAATTCGGGAATTGTTAACATTGACATTGAACAATGAAATCATTAACCCAGCTTCTTAGTGGACATAACTGTTTTAGGATATTATTTTTTGTTTTTCATTTGTCGAAAATTGGAGTTATTTATTTGTTGGTGGAAATAAAAATAGGGATATTTTGTAATTAACAAATTAAAAAATATCTTAGGGAAATTTTCTTCACCAGTTATTTTAGTAAAAAAAATTTGACTATTATTTGCACCCTTTCCCAATAAAAACATTATTTTTGTGCTTTTTTTAAAGTTGCCTTTACTAAAACTGAGTGATCTGAGTACACTAAGTTTTTTGCTTTTCACTCATTCATTAAATTCGTTCGTTATTTTCATTCATTCACACTCAGTTGTTTTGAGTATTCAAAAATTCAGATTCAATGTGACCGGATGCGAAGAAAAATTCATTCAGGTTAGTTTGAGTACTCAAAAAATGGAGTCATATTCTTGAGTACTCATTGTTGCTCACAATTTGAGTGCACTCATGCTGACCTCTAGTTGCTACAGTATGCTGTAAATGAACCCCACTGCCAGTCTAAGGGTTAAACACAGTAAATGTGGCCGTTTCACTCACTCACATGAAATTAGTAGGCTCACACTCATTTGTCAACTTACAATAAGGGAGAGATTTTACGGACGGGACCACCTTATACTAATTTCATCATGGTCTGGGGGATTGTTTTACATAGCTTTTGTTTTAAGCAAATTATCGATTTGTTTGCACTAAAATCAAAATAGTTAATGTCAATAGTCAAACGCCTACTGGTCTGCCAGCTCAGCAGGCATCGTTTCACATACGAGCATGACATTTCGAATATTTGAACTATCATAAAATTGTGTTTGTTTCAAGTTGATGCTTTTGCGTATCAAATTAATAACCAAAAGATGAATTTGATACTCTTGATACCAAAAAAAACAAGACTGGTGTTAGTTTCAATTTGAGACAAAGTGTATCAAATTGATATTGATACCAATTTTTTTGGGTGTACAGACTTCAAAAAATCTGGATTATAATTTCTTTCGGGGTTGCCGTACCGCTGAAAATTCGTAAAAAGATGTACTTGTACTGACTTAAGTAAGAATCGGGAAGTAGTCTTAAGGTGTGGGTTCAGGAAGGCCTTTAAATTCACTTTCTTGTAATTTGGTTTGAAATTTAAATAAGTTGACTGAAGCGATTTACTTTTCTCTATTTGACAAAGTTTACGGCCCCAGGTGTGGCTCAGCGGCTAGTGTGCGGGGGTTAGATCCTTCCTCGGAACATCTAATTAAAAGTTTTTCTTTGAATAAACTTAAACACCCAGTCACCCCTCTCTGCTGTTGGCGCCAGCTTTGTAGTAATTAGCCATGCAAGAGCTTCTCAAACTGCCGTTCGGATTCGGTGTTAAACTGTTGGTCCCTTTCTCTAGTGCTAACATTAGAAGCGCTCAAGCCAAGAGATTGAGAAGAGCTCGGCTTTCGCCCTTAGGGGCTGTGACAAGACATTTTAAATTTGATAAAATTCTCAAACCCCACCTAGGCCTGTAAAAGAGCAGCTTTCCCTATTGTTAATCTTGTTTTCCTACTTCTTTTGCCATAATTGCACAGACTTTTAAATAACACAAGCAAAACAATTAAACAATAATTTTTAATGTTTCACAACAGAACTTCCTCTTTTTGTTAATCTTCTTTTCACACAAAAAACAACAAACTTATTAAAATGTAATCTATTTAAACAGATCTTTCTGTGTTGACGCCTTTTTATTCTTATTATTTATCATTTAATTAGAACTCATTATTGTTTATTTACTTTAGACTATTAGCTTATCTCCAGCACAGCGGGAAAGGGCAGAATCGTGTTAAACTAATTCCATGACCCACAAAATGTTATATAATGCGCTGAGGCTTATCCAAACTGAAATTCCGTTCATGTAAATTGTAAAATACCAAGTTCAACTCGAAGGTGATAGCTTTTCCGTTATATTGGCACAAGTGCAATATAATTGGAAAATTTTCGCTACACGAGTCGTGGTCCAAATATTTTATCAAGTGTTTTTGCTACTATTACTGTTGGGTGGCCTTAACATTCTCGATCAGTTGAGTGCGGGCAACGTAGCCGTACACAGGTGCAGAATGCTTTACCTCTACGGTTTAATCTTGCTGCCCGCTGTTTGGGCCTATTTCGAGAGTTGTGATACTAACTATGATCTGAAGGCGGGTGTTTCCTATTTAGAGTCACCCTATTATCCTCAAAACTATCCAGCTGGCTCTTCGTGTCGTTATAAGTTTCGCGCACCCTTGGATCATTATATACGGGCCGATTGCACGGTTAATTTGCCTTCGGTGAGTTGTATAAAATACAGTTTGGATTGAGTTTTAAGTATGGTAATCATTACCTAGTCTAATGGACAATGCACCACGGATAATTTTTGGCTAGATACTGAGGGTGATTTATTGATGCGAGGGGCGGAAAATTTCTGTGGCTCGGGCAAATTTTCCAGAGAATCCCTTTTCACTGATCTGGTGATGGGATATATCTCTACGGGCAGAAATAGAGGTAACTTTAGGTGCACATTGACAGTGTCAAGGCAGGATTGTAATTGCGGCTGGTCGGCCAGTCCACGTATATCTAATGGCCAGCAGGCGGCAGCCAATGAATTTCCCAGCATGGTGGCTCTTAGGGATATATCCACCAATCAGGCAGCCTTCTGTGGTGGTGTGATCGGTGAGTGTTTAAATAGAAAAATGGTTGACTTGAGATTTATGATCTTTGTTTGATTCTAGTTTCTCATCGTCATATTGTCACGGCCGCTCACTGTACTTTACAAAGAAGACCCCTCAATATAGTGGCCATAGCAGGCACCAATAATATACAGAATCGTAAGTACCCGATCATTTCCTTAAAACTACTCTAAGACTTCATAGAGTTTTTAAAAAGCTCTTGCTTGTTGGAAAGAGGTGTAGAGGAGCAAGCGGAACCACTACATTTCTTTCCTAAAAACAAAAGTTTTTCAAAAACTTCATAAAGTTTACTGCACTGTATAAATCCTGCCTAAGTGAAACCACTTGCAAAAGCTCTAAGAGCAAGCAAAAGCTTCGCGTAGACTGAAAAGCTTTCATTTTATTTGCTATTCAACTGCTTCCAGCCGCCAGTTCACGTTACTATCAACAGATTTCCATACAGCAACTGATACCACATGAACAATATAGGAATGAACCTTATGTACTTAATGACATAGCAGTTCTGGTCACCGCTAGCAATATACCCTGGTCTCGTGGCGTGGGACCCATCTGTCTACCCCCAGTGGGCACGTAAGTTAACTGTCTACAAATTATACACTTTTGCAGTAATTGATTTTTTCCATTGCCAGCTCTAGAAACTTTGAATATGATACGGTAGATGTCATCGGTTGGGGCACCTTATTCTTTGCCGGACCCATTCCAGCGAGTCTGCAGAAAATCAATCTGATGGTTACCTCCAATACGGATTGTCAGACTGAGTACAATGGCGTGGCTCCGATCAATTCGGGCCAAATGTGCACCTATGATTATTCGGGCCAGAAACGTGATTCATGCCAATATGATTCCGGTGGTCCGGTGATCTATCGTCTACCCAAACAGTTCCTGGTGGGTGTGATTAGTTTTGGCAAAAGTTGTGCCGAAAAAGCCTATGCCATGGGAGTGAATACAAGAATAACTAGCTATATCGGTTGGATACGTCAAAAGATTGGCAATTCCAACTGTGTGGTCAGCATGTGAGATGAATAAAGTAATTGTATAAAGTAAACTTAAAGAAAAGTGTTTAATAAGAAAAAATCAAGAAATTTCGTAATTGAATAAGGAATTTTTCGTTTCAGATATTTAATAAGCCAGGAAATTCGTAGTTGAAGCTCGTTCTTCTTGATTCAGAACCTTTTTTTTAAGTCCCTGAATTCTTGATTTCGATTCGGAACTTTTTAAAAACGGTGAAAGCACTATATAAGCACATTAAGTCTAAATAAAGTTCATTGTGTCATAAGTAGAGTTTGGCGCGTGTCGTGTATTTCTTCGTGTCACAGAACCGAATGAGTGAACACGACGTGTTCGTGTAACAGGATCAGATTTCGTGCGTGCATATGCTTGTCAGTTTTTAGCGACACAACTCGACATAAGCCGGCTCTACTTACCCCCACAGAATGATTAGAATGTTTTATGTCTCGAAAAAGAACGACACCCATAACGACTCAGCAAACTAAAAAAAAAATTGCTCACGGAAATTGCAGGTCTTTCATTTTATATCCGAGCATAAATCAAGAACCCTGAAATCTCAGAAAAACCGTATTATACCCACTAATCTTCATTGAGTAAGTTTAATTTTAAGTCCACAGAAACAAAATGTAGTCTTGAATAGTTAAATACATTTTGGCAGACTATTCTAACTTACACATGAACTTTACCGAAAAAATGCCAAGAATTTGATGAATATAGGGAAATTAAGTCGTGCGTGTCGTGCCGTGATGTGTTTAGAAAATTTTTGACAGGGCGTGCGATGTGCGTGTTTTAAATATTCCATTCGTCTTACAGTCGTGTCGTGTTAAAAACATTCGTCACGCTCCCATCTCTAATCCTTATATTAAGAACGAATAAGGCTTCCTTTACACTGCTCCACACATGAGACATGATAGTCTAGTAGGCCTACATGTTGGTTGTTATAAATGTGAAAAGAAGAAGTATGAACAAACAGATCTCAGAGATATACTTGCAGGCAGATCAAGTTTATCTTCAATTTTCGCCACGCCCTCTCCCGCCCCCGCAAGTTAGAAAAACGTCATATCTCCGTCAGTTCTATAGATAGAAGGTTCGAACCTTTTGGACCTTCTCCTTCAAAGGAATGGTAAAGATCGGATGAACGGTTGTCGAGTTATAAGGAAAACTAACAATTATGGGCAGCACCGGTCGCAACGGTGATGGGCTGCACTTCACAGGTACAGAGTATGTTATAGTCGGGCTTGACCGACTTTCTTTCTTGTTTTTCTTAAATTTAGGGAAGTTTTCTGGATGTTTTTCAAAAATATTTTAAAAAACAAGAAAGAAAGTCGGTCATGCCCGACTATATCATACTCTGTACCTGTAAAGTGCTGATCATAATTGTTTGTTTCCTTATAACTCGACAACCGTTTATCCGATCTTTATCATTCCTTTCGCGGATCGATAAAGAATCCCATTAACTAAATATGTCCAAAAGTAACGAACCTTCTATCTATAAAACTGTGGGAGATATGACGTTTTTTCCAATTTGAGGAGGCGAAAGGGGGCGTGGCAAAAATTGAAAATAAACTTGATCTGCCTGCAAGTATAAGAAACATATGTTCTATACAACTCAAACCTCTATCTCTTACCATTTCTGAGATCTGAGCGTTCATACGGACAGACAGACGGACAGACAGACCGACGGACAGACGGACATGGCTATATCGACTCGGCTGTTGATGCTGATCAAGAATATATATACTTTATGGGGTCGGAGATGCTTCCTTCTGGCTGTTACATACTTTTGCACAAACTTATTATACTCTATGTACCTTTGGTACAGAGTATAAAAATATTAAGAAAGGAACACAACGCACGGATTCTTAAAATAGGGCCACAACCATTTATATTAGTTAAAAGCAGCGGTAGCAACGACCGGTCCCCTAAACGGACCGGACCGGTTAAAGGATGGAAGCAACCTTTAACTACGCTCTCTGATAGTGTTCGGTTGGCTGAGAAGAGAAACACATTTGTTTTGGTTTTTTCGCTCTTGGTCTTTTGCCAACCTATTTGCAGAGACCGCTTGCTGAAAAGTTATTTTTATACCCTTGCAGAGGGTATGCGGATGTTTGTGACGCATTGAAGAAAGCATCTCCGACCACATAAAGTATATATATTCTTGATCAGCATGACGAGCTGAGTTCATTTAGCCTTGTCCGTTTGTCCGTCTGTTTCTATGCTATCTCCTCCGTCAGTTTTAAAGCTATCCTCACCAAACTTTGCACGAAGTCTTTTGGTACAAAAACGCTGCACATTTGTCGGAACTGGCCGGATCGGATGACTATAGCATATAGCTGTCATAGAAACGATCGGTCGAAAAACTAGTCTTAGTGAGAAAAACTTTTTTGTTTTTAATGGAAACGCCTCCAAAGTACGTATTTCTTAGTTTACTATCCTTTCCCATGATTTCACTAAGTTTGGTCGAAATCGGATGACTATAGCATATAGCTCCCATAGGAACGATCGGTCGAAAAACTAGTTCTTGTGAGGAAAACTTTTTTGTTTTTAATGAAAACGTCCTAATTATTGGCATACACTTATTTTATATACTTTTACACAATTCTGCAAAGTTTGGTCGAAATCGGATGACTATAGCATATAGCTCCCATAGGAACGATCGGTCGAAAAACTAGTTCTTGTGAGGAAAACTTTTTTGTTTTTAATCAAAACGTCCTAATTATTGGCATACACTTATTTTATATACTTTTACACGATTCTGCAAAGCTTGCTCAAAATCGGATGACTATAGCATATAGCTCATAGGAATGATCGGTCGAAAAACTAGTTCTAGTGAGGAAAACTTTTTTGTTTTTATTAAAACGACTATCTTTGGCATACACTTATTTTATATACTTTTACACAATTCTACAAAGTTTTGTCGAAATCGGATGACTATAGCATATAGCTCCCATAGGAACGATCGGTCGAAAACTAGTTCGAGTGAGGAAAACTTTTTGTTTTAAATGGGATCGCCTCCAAATTTCGTAATTAACAGTGTATTATGCTTTTCCATGATTTTACCAAGTTTGGTCGAAATCAGACATCTATATAGTACAGATCCCATAGAAAAATAAGGTCCAAAAAGAAGTCTTAAATTTAAAAACCTTTTTAGTTTTCAATGGAATTTGCAAGGGTAAAGTTAACTTTCCCCTATTTTTTTCGTAAAGTTTGCTAATTTCATTTTGTCCAGCTTTTGTCCTGTTGTTTAGATACTTCAATAATTGCCCTTAATTGTTTAGTTGGTTCAGTTGCTCACTTACTTAGGACAGATCTTTTATTTCCTATATGGTCCTAGTCCTAGTATAATCTAAGTTAGCAGCTATCTAGAAGATAAGAATCTCAAATATTCGATTGATCTACAGCTTACCTGCTTATAATTAGTGTTTAGTTACTAACTCACATGTGCATTGTTGCTCAGTTGCACTTCCTCATGCTTAAAATTCCAGCACTGTTAGCTTCTATTTTGAAATATTTCCTATCCTATTTTCCTATTTTCTCCCCTTTAGAAGCAAGTTCATTCCAGGTTATGGTCTAAAAATGGGTAATGGAAAATCTAAAGAAAAGTCTCTGCAAAATCCATAACCATGGTCTCCATCATCTCATGCCACTTCTTCCTTCAAGTGGGTGTCAAGTTTCAGGCTTTGCCTCAACACTTCGCATCATCATCAGAATCATCCTGCGGCCCTTCATCTATCAATCATGCATGGAAATCTTAACGCCTCGCTGCAACTGTATACCATTTGCATCAGGCAATTAAAAGCAAATGTCAACTAATTAACCTCCGTCCATAAAAAAAAATGAAACGCTGTGAGGTTTGTTTATTTGTCGATTCGTTGCCGTTTCGTCAGTGTCTGGCATCTTCTTTTCAAATAAATAATTAAACGTTTGGCATAACATATGAAGCAGGCTTTTAGGCTTAAAGGCCATACAAAAAAATGTCTATGTCTATGTCTGTGCGGTTTGTTTTAGTATTTTGTTTTTATTTTCGCCCAGTATGCTGCACTTTTTCAATACCCCAGCCGCTGCTGTTGCAATGTATTGACAGTTCTTGGCTGCTGCTGCTGCTCTGTTTGTTTTAGTTTTCGTGCACCGTGTATGAAAGCACGTCTGCGTCAGATTCAGATGTCTGATGCCTTGCAAGCCAGCCTCCAGTTCCTATTCCTATTCCTAGTCCTGTTACTATTCTGTTGTTCAATTTGAGTAAAACGCGCTCGCCGCTCAACGTCAACTGCAGCAGCAGTTGTTGCATGAATGGGCGTGGCATAGGTGTAGCCTGGTGGCACTAATTGAAAAGCAGCGGCTACAGCAGCAGCACTAGGGGCCAGTGCTGGGATGGGCGTTGGTGTGGAGTACAGTGGGTATACGCTAAAATATTGACAAGTCTACGCACAGCCCAAACGGCATTGAAGTTAGTTCTAAAAATGTTCTGGCTGAAAGGATTAAAAAACTCTTATATCCTTTACATCACGCTCTTCGCTGTAGCGCCATGCGAACTTCGCAAACTACTGAAATTCATTCTTGACCACATCTTTCTATCGAATTTCTTAATATCGAGCATTCACTGTCCCAAGAAATCTCTCTCGCCAGCCAACTCTTGCCTACTTCGGGGCTGCATTTGATTACAAAAAAAGCCTTCCATTCGCATTGCAGTTTGTAATGTACGCCTAAACATTTGCGTTTAGTTTTCGTTTTGCTGTGTGCAACACAACTGCAATCGTTCAGGACTTTGACTATTCATTAGCGTGTATGCTCTACCAAAAACAAAAAGAAGGCCAAGCGAAAAAAAAACTCTAACAAGCTCAAAAAGCAATTTGCAAGAGGCCAGCGAAAAAAATTGGTAAAAATATCGACGTGCTCGGCTCATGCAATTGACGTTTTGCGGGAGGTTTTTAGGAGACTAGGGAAATTGGTGGGGGCTGGTTTAGGGTAGGCTGTTACATAAAACCACGCGTTGCACAAAAGCCGCCAAATCGTTGCTTACAAAGCCCCTCCGCATTGCAAAATATAAAACGGCGTCCTAAAATATATGTAAATATTTAAAGAAATTCGTTTGGGGGGTTTCAATAAAAGTATTTCATGAATATTAACGTTGTAAGTTCGTTTAGGAACAATTAGGGCAATTTATTGGCGATTTTTGGTAGAATGCGTCTCAAGTTAATCCAAGTATTTGCCTGTTTGATTGTTTATCGTATTTACTTACTCATAATCCTCGAGTAGGTTCGTAGTTTGTTGTTTTTAGGCGAGGGGAGTAAGGTAAAGAAACTGAGAGAGAAGAGTAAAATTTGAGAGTACAGCGTAGAGTCCGCTTCCAGAGTTTCCTTTTTAAATGTAAAAGGGGAGTTTTGCTTTGGAATTCACAAGCAGTTAAACCATTGCTGGCATGGAGAGACGGCTGTTGGACTCACAGTTGACAGGTAAGAACTCCTGCCGCTTTGTTAGTTTGAGAATTTTTTTTCTATGAAATAAATTAAAGCATGAAACAGAAAACGACTGATTTTAAATTGTTGTTTTATTGAAATATGGTCGCAATTACTTTAGAATCTGACGAGCTCTTAATACAAGAACGAAAATTCTTGATTTTTGTCAATGCACTAAGCTCTTTATTCAAGAATGAGCAATCTTGGATATGAGTAAGTTTAGCACTTAATTCAAGAATTTTTCTACCTGTTTCGAGAACGGTTCGAACTTGATTCGAGTACTAAAACTCTTGGATCAAGAAAAACGAAAGAAACGAAAAAAAGAATTTCGTTCTTGGATAAGGAATTTTCATGCTTATCGAACTTCTGATATTGAAAATTCTTGGGCGGTCAAAATTCAATGGCCTTCTAGCTAATCCTTACTCTGAGAGAAAAAAATAGAGAATTTCCAGCTTGCATCAAGAACTTTCATTCTTATCGAACTTCTGATATTAAATACTCTTGATCCAAGCATGAAGTTCACTAATTTTTCTCTGAGTGTAAGGATTAGCTAGAAGGCAATCTTACTTTGACCGTTCTGTGTAGTGTCTTCAATGTGAAGCACAATACTTTCTTAAAACAAAATAGCAGACAAGGAATCAAAGAAGTACAAAATGTTCTTGGTTGCAGCCCATAAAATTCTAAAGCTATTGCCATTTTGATTCTGAAATAAGGTCTCTGTATTGAAGCAAAGAAGGGCATGAATTAACCAGAGGGCAAGATGGTATTACTGTAAATCAGAAATCTACCATCATATAAGAAAATGATTGAGCCAGTTGGGAATTTTCGGAACAGACTCGTTAAAAAATAGTTCCCATTGTCCGTTGAATTCTTTATGTAGCTGGCAATTTAAATCTGTTTTGTACTCAATTCCAGATATTTTGCTTTTGAATTAAGAAATCGCTTTTCTTGAATGTTTCGGCTTACTGTAAGTTCGAAAAGTACCCGATTCAAGAACGTTTGTTTCTATTTTTTTATATCCACGGTTTTTTTTTAGAATGTTTTGTACTTAATTTAAGTACTTCCAAACAGAAAATATACTTAAAATTTTAAGTGAAAATCGGTATTAGTTCTATGCCGATCGATCTAGAGCTCTGCCATTCGTTTTTTTCTGAGTGTACGATTCCTCGATAATCCGAAAGCGTTTCTACTTTGAGTAGCATCACTATGTTAGCATTCTTGCATGCAGTACGGACTCCCTACTAGGGAGATAGCTGATGCATTGAAAATGATTATTGGTAATGTCTCGAAAATAGTAGGATAATAAGTTTTCAAAATATGATGACAACCCCAAAAATTTGATGGACTCCCAGTCACTGTTCACCTTGGGCCTGGGTCATCTTAGATCGACACAATGCATCAGCCTTTTGAATGGCAAGGCACTCTCGAGGAGGCTCGTTCCAAAAAACGTCGGTAGGAGCGACTGCCAGTCCCTGGTATAGCAGTCAACGGCGAGGATCAGACCCATTGGCATAGTCTCAGATGGAGACTAGGGAAGCCCATACTCAGAGAAGATTTAAGCTCCGAAGAATCCGGCAAAGACTCAGTAAATCCATGGCGCGGTTTTCCGAAACGACCTTTTCAATTCTCTAGGAATTCAGTATCGAAATGAAATTATTATATTTCAAGTATTAAAGCAAAAGTTCGGTAATTTAATTAGTTATTTAACAGTTTTTCGATATAAAATAGCTGTCTCTGGGAAAATTTTCAATATTTAAAGGATTAGCTAGACCAAATAGAGTTGGATCAAACAAAAACCTGGAGTGTAATACCTCTTAGAACCAGAACTAGTACTTTATAATGTGTTCGAATCCAACTTTATTTTTCATCAAATAGTATGTCCCACCAAAGTTTATAGTTTTCCAAACTACTGCAGCTTCAAAAGTTCAAAAAAATTACTTTCTGAACAGATTTAAGGAAATTTTTTAATGTTCGACTTCAGAATGTGCTTAAAAGGTTAAGGTTTGGTGGAATGAAGGATAATCTTAGAACAAAAAGAAGTTTAGGACTTGCCGCAACTTCAAAAGTCTAAAAAAATGACATTCCCAGCAGATTTCAGAGTAAATTGCGACGTTAAACTCAGCAAAAGGCTTTAAAAGTTGACATAAGGTGAAATTAAGGGCGATCCAAGAAAATAATGGAGTTTCTAACACGTAATCGGACTGATTTTTTATCGAAACTTCGGAAAAATATCTTTCCGCGCAGACTTTAGAGCAAACTGGGACTTTTTACTTAAGAAATGGCTTAGGGCTTGAGATTCATCTTCTTCTTATTTGGCCCGATATTTCTATCACAACCGTTTGACGGTCTCGGCCGCTGCTATTAATGCCCGACACTCGCCTCTGTCTTGTGCGAGCTGGCACCAGTTGGTCAGTTCAAGCGCCTTAATGTCTTTCAGCACCTGTTTTCCCAACTAAGTTTTGCTTGAGACTCGGCAAAATTAAAAACGATCCTTGAACAGAAATGCGTTTTTTACAACTTTTGGACTGCCTTACCATCGAAAGTCTGGAAAGAAATAGATTTTCGAACAGATTTAAGCAAAATTCGGGACGTTATTCTTAAGGGTTTATGTTCGGCGGGAACTAGGACGATCCTAGAAAAAAGTTGTTGTCATTTTTATACTCTGTACCAGAGGTAAAAAAGTGTACAAAAGTGTCCGTCTGTCAGTCCTTATGAACAAACAGATCTCAGAGATGGTAAGAGATAGAGGTTTGACATGTATGGAACATATGTTTCTTATACTTGCAGGCAGATCAAGTTTTTTTTTCAATTTTGGCCACGCCCCCTCCCGCCCCTGCAATATCGGAAAAATGTCATATCTTCCACAGTTTTAAAGATAGAAGGTTCGAAGCTTCTGTACTTATTTAGTATTCTGGATACTTTATCGATCCGCTGGAGAAATTATAAAGATCGGATGAACGATATTTGAGTTATAAGGAAAACAAACAATTATGGGCAGCACCGGTCGCAACGGTGATGGGCAGCACTTCACAGGTACAGATTATGTTATTGTCGGGCTTGACCGACTTTCTTTCCTGTTTTTAAATACAAATATGAAAATATCTGGTCGGTAAACCTTAGGATGGGCTTTAAGGGTTGAGACTTTATTGATTTTCCGCATTTTCCGAATTCTGCGTAGATTTTAGGGAAGATCGGGGTTATTTGCAAAAACATAAACTGGCCTTCAATAAGTTTATAATAAATTAAGACTGAACCACTGAACCGAACCGAAACCGCGAGTCAGTTGGCTTTAAAATCCATGTAATAAACTGAACCGGTGGTCCAATAACTATGTGAACCACTGAACCGAACCATTCCTTTTATCGAATCGGTATGCATCCCTGGCTAAAAGTGTCAATTTTGACCCTTTTTAGGAGCGTTTTTCAGGGAATCCATTCTATTGTGTGGACTCTCCTTGATTCCATCGGAAAGTACCACTCCTTAGCTTTGAAATGAGCTACCCCAAAGAGTTCTGCGATTTTTTTCAATGGAGACATACCTCTTTTAGCACTTGTGTAAGAATTTTTTTTCTTGGAGCCAGTATTTGGGTGGCTTACAACTCCCTGTTACTGAAAACCCCATCTTTCCCTACCTTTTAAGCGAAGCTGCATCATTCAAAGGACATATCCTATCCACCTTTGCCGCTGTTGTTTTATGCTCTTGGCTAGGTTAGTTTTTCTAGGCCACATAGATTGTATTATCACTTTTCTAGAACTAAAGCAACACTTTTTTCTTTCAGCTCGAGATAGGTAAAGTAAAAGTAGTAAAATGGCTTGTCAAGTTGACACAGCCCCAAAGGGCCAAAGCCGAGTTTCTCTCAATCTCTTGGCTTGTACGCTTCTAATTTTCGCGCAAGAAAAAGGGACCTACAGCTTAACGCCGAATCCGAACGGCAGTTTGAGAAGATTTTGCATGGCTAATTACTACAAAGCTGGCGCCAACAGCAGAGAGGGGTGACCTGGTGTTAAGTTTATTAAAAAAAAAACTTAATTAGATGTTCCGAGGTGGGATCGAAACCACGACCTCTTGCACAGCGGTCGCACACACTAGCCGCTGAGCCACCCGGCCACTAGGCCGAGATAGCTAGCTCTCAAAAAGAATCCTACGAAAATAGGATTCTTAAACTGTAGGTATCGTTCTCCTGAGCAGAGAAGGTTGTTCTTGCACCAAAGGTCTGACTCAATTGATATTCTCCCAATTTGTCACAATTTTCATTTAGCTTCCGCTTGAAGAACAAATCTTATCATCTTCTCTTTCTCATCCCAATTCAGCTTAACTTTATTATCATGGCAAAGTGTGCTTAACCCTTTCGGCTGCTTAACACGCAAGTTTGCTCTTCAAAAACTAGCGCAAAACAACAAATGCAAAAGAATAAAATATAAAAAAAAAGCAACAACACTCACAAAATACAAAGCAACATAAAAAAAGTGGCAAAAAGGAAGGAGGTGGACGAGGCGCAGGAGGAGCACAACAAGGGCACTCAAGTAATATGCTTCATAATTTTTATTGTCAAGCCCTTCTTTGGGCTTTGGCTTTGGGTGGCGCGCGGCCACTCGACAACAAAAGCTGAAAAGCGCTTGGGCAAAAATGAAGTGCAGACTGTAACAAAAGCAGTGGCAAAAATGTTATAATATAGAAAAAATCGATGGTAAAAACAGCACGAGTCGAGGGTCCTTGCAGTTCTTAGGCAAAAGCAGTGTCCTACTACTGAGTTCACAATTAACTGCCATGGGAGAGTTTTTTTCCATTGTTGGCAGCTAATTTTGATGTACATTTGCAATTCATTTTTTGTTTCGTTTTCGTTTTTTTTTTGCGACTGCACTTGTGATTCTTGTGAATGTAATTAGGCGCAACGCCAGCTTTGACTTTGATGTGAGAGCAGCGTAGCAAAAAGGATTTTAATTGTTTAATTATGCTATTCTCTTTTTTATTTCAGCCATAATTCGGTGTCATTTAAAATTTGCTTATGCGATTTCGACGTACAATAATGTGATGCTAGTCCAGGGTTGCTGTACTTGTTCCGTGAGTTTTTGGTCTGATAACATAAATTGTAGTTTTCTTCTCTAGATCTGGGGCTTCTTTTTCTTCGTCTTGGTTGAAAATCTGTTCTTAATATTGCTTTTCTTTCTTCTTTGTCCCTGCCGAGAGTTGCTGTTGCTGATAAATAACCCCTCTATATATCATAGGTGCCATAGATCATGCGTCTACGAAAGTCCGCCCAGCGATAGCGCGGATTACGCAAGTATAGCTGCTGCTGCGGCTGATTCGGGCCCGGACTACGCTCCTTCAACTGCTCCGACTGATACTTCATATAGTTTTTCACAAAGCAGCGTGGTGCATGATGATACTCCGGGTTTTGTTCACCGCGATGACGGTAGAGATATTCGTTTAGTTTGCTAAACTCCTCGCCGCGATAACGTCCTGTCGAGCTGGCACGGCACCTGGTGAACGATAATGGTTTCCCGACCAGCAGCTGGCCTAGCTTGGACAGATTGTGACCAGATGAAATCATGCTGAAACAGAAATGATTCAATAATCTGGCTATAGAGCTGCTCCACCACTTACTTCTTGGATACTGCACGTATGAATTGTTTTGAACTTATGTTGGGTGCGAATGCAAATTAATTTACGTTCAAATTTGGGTATGCAAATACTCGTCGGTTGATACAGTGACTACATAGAAGTTAACATGAAGGCCGAAAACTAAATTTTATTTAGATGTCTTTCCTGTTTAAAGTGTGTGATGGGAATGAAACAACTGGATTGAATTCAACAGCAATGAGGTGAAATCAAATCCAAGGCAAGAGTTGATTTGATGAAATAAAATTGTATGGAAATTAAAGTGAAATGCTCTTGAAATCAAAAACTGTTTAAAAAGTTGTTTTAGAAATAAGTAGCGATATAGTCAACTCGGTGTCACGTGACAGGTTTCAATGGTTCGAAGAAAAATACAATTCTTTACGCCTTTTGCTATCGACGAGATATAATACTAAGACTTCGCATCCAGTTTTCCATCGCAAAACATTGTGAAATTGGAATAATCATCAGTGCTTCCTTTCCCATTTTGATGCCAATTAACCAGCAAGCAATATGTTCGTTTTCAAAAACTTTTGTGTCACTTCTTCATGAGCATTCACCGTGCACAAAAAAAGGGTCCGGAAGTCCGGATGTGGAAGATTTCTGGGTCTAATCCAGCGATGTTCAAAAAGAGCGAGGCCAAAAAGTGAGAGTGTATTAGTGTGCTGCCCTGCTCAACGTCTGGGCATCGAATGCAAGCAAAGAGAGCGCTGCTTAAGCTCATATGCCCGACTTCGGCATGCGCTGGGGGCTATGGAGGAACATCGCTGGTCTAATCTGACTCTTTCTGACACAGATATAAATGCTTTCGCCCTCCAAATGAAGCTTATAAAAACCTCACAAAAGACTCATAAAAGTTACTTTTCTAGGCACTTGAAGCAAAACATCCAACATCGATTACCAGCCTATTTCAACTCCAAAAATGCTCTGACCTAAATTCTTTTTATGAGCCCATGCTTAGAGAGCACTGATTATGTTACGAAAACCCTCAAATTAATGTGTTTAGTCCAAAATAGCTTTAAAGATCCATTCTTTTCAGACAAAGAATTTGGAGCGTTCTGAACTTTGCTTGATGGGTTTGGTCCAAACATCGGGTCCAAAAAGCTTAAACGGAAAACGGAGACCAAAACAGTAACCAAAACAGTGACCAAAACAGTGGTCAAAACAGTAACCAAAACCGTAACCAAAACAGTGACCGAAACAGTGACCAAAATAGTGACTAAACAGTGACCAAAACAGTGACCAAAACAGTGACCAAACAGTGACCAAAACAGTAACCCAAACATTAACTAAAACAGTGCCCAAACAGTGACCAAAACAGCGACTGTATTGTGCCCGAGTTTTAGAAGGGACGGATTCCGGTTAAATAATCCCACCCGACAATCGTCCTCGGGAACGGACTCGTTTTCGACGTTTTCTAGAAATATTCTCTTACAGAACTATCGAGAACGAGTCCGATTTTGGTCCGAATAAGTATTACCTGTCGCTCAGTTTGTGGCAGAAAAAAGTAAGTTTTCGAGGCACGTGTTCGGGTCCATTCTCGACATTTTCTCGATAGAAAAAACGGATCGAAAACTGAATCTTTTCCGCTTGAAACCCGCTTTTCTAAGGAAAAGCTGACTTTGATTTTAAGTGAGACTTACGTACTTCTCACTTCTCTTACTTAATATTGTAATATCTCTTAAATTTTTTATTAAAATGGGTTGTCTAGTTAAGACAGCCCCAAGAATCTCGAGATCAGTCAAAGTTTTGTTCACTGTTTTGGTAACTGTTCTGTCACTTTTTGATCACTGTTTTGACTACCGCTAGTCTACCACCATCATCCACCCACTCACAACCCACCTGCTACTAAGGCTGTCTTGCAAAGACCAAAGCTGTGACTTTGCAAAGTCAAAAGTGTAGCCTGTCTGTCGCAAAGACAATCGATTTCTGAATCTCTTACTATCTCTTACCATTTCTGAGATTTGTTTGTTCATACGGACAGACGGACAGACAGACAGACGGACGGACAGACGGACACTTTTGCACAAACTTAATATACTCTGTGTACCTCTGGTATAGAGCATAAAAACGAGTAGCTTATTCACTGTGTGCATTTTCGGCTGCCGATTAGGGCCTCTAAGAATAAGCGTTGTTAAAGCCATTTATTAACACAGGCTTTGAGAATGCCTAAGAGAGTCTGAGTCAGGCTTAACGAGAACATTCCACCAAATATAATCAGCCTTTTTTCATCGAAAAAGTTTAATTTTTTTCCTTGGATATATCTGTGTAAGAAGCTCTCTTACGGACGTTTGACTGGGGGACTAAAACTATAAAACTTTTGTCTTGGCGACGGTTTTTTTATGCACGCTTTGTCTTCGCAGAGTTGCAGAGTTTGCCATTTCGTTTACGTTTGTATTGTTTTTGAAATGCCTATAATGCAGATCTGGCCATCGCATAGCACCAAAGATCTGGTCACTCTTGCTTTTCACAAAGAAGCCAGCCGAATTTCCAATTTTTTGAAAGAGAAGCACAGGGTAGCTAGTAAATTGACATCTGTTTTTAGTGCTCACCAACACAAGCACATTTTATTGTTCTCTCCACTTGGCCGGGTTTACTGTAATGTAATTGAAGTCCGTTCGCCTTAGCAGAAGGTGGATAGTGTGGTAAAGGCTTCAAATCGAAAGTAAAGCTTTTATCCTTGTTTAAAAAGAATTTAAAATTACGCTAATAAATGTGAGGCGCAGCAGCCAAAGTTGTCAGCTGAGAGAGAAAGTAAGAGCGAGAGCTCTTGATCTCATTTTATATATAGCTTATGAGATGTGGTGGGGTAGATTTGAAAATGTCTACCTTGCATACGCTCTTCATGCGATAGTGGGAGAGCGCAAGTACAGTGTTAAAAAGAATTCAAAAATAATTTAACTATTGGTCTCTTCACATAATCATTGTCGCTACTTCCTTAGAGTTTCTGGTTATCTTTTGCCGTTTTCGGAAAGGTTAAGCATTTTTTAAGGGAACTTGATACGAATAAAGAGCTTCTCTGTAAAAAGTGTACTTCTAATCAATTATTTGTATCTTTTAACTTCAAATATTTTATAAAAGGACCTTCCTTGAACTGTGATCTTAAAATTCAGGCAACACTATAGAATTAAGAAAGCTTCTTCTTGCTTACTTACTTCATAGCTGACACCAGTAGCTGATGAAGGTGAAGGCTCCCTAAAAGCCAAGTATTTATTGAACGTTTCGAAGAGAGTACATTGCCCGTTAAGTTATTTGCTTTACTTATTTTAAAATTTTGCCAAAAAAATTGTTTATTTATGGGGAAGACAAACCAGACCTTTCTTCCCCCGTTGGCAAGCCATTTGAAAAATTAACAGCTGGCTAGCCTTGATATAAAATCTCTAAAAGTCGAATGAAAATTTTGTACATTGAAGAAGATCTCGATTCTAGTACGTCGATCGACCATAGATCATGCCATGGCGGAACTCGGCCCAACGATTGCGATGACTGACATAGGACGGATAGGGCGAGATCACCTTCCTTGAAATAATGGGAATTTGTTGTTCTTTTTTCTGACTGGTGACGAGTTTGAGCAATTCGGCATCGGCCAGTCGGCGCTGGAGTTCATCATCGTCATTGGTTTCTTCAGGACCGAAGACCGTTTCACGCAAATCACCAACCTGCATGTCGCTCGTTTCGTCCTGCTTAAGGGATTCCACATTTTGCGGATCTTGCACATCCAAATCAGCCGCTTCGTGTTTCTCAAACTGGACCTGGTCCATGCGAGGCGGCGACACTTGTTGTCGTAGGTTGAACGCACTCTGTGCTTTCGAAATGGCATTGCGATGCTCCGAATATTCAGACTTCTTCACGGGATGAAACATGGTCTCGTCGAGCTTGCCCACGTGGCTTCTGCTTCGATTTGGGTTCTGGTTCTGGCGCAATAAACGGGTAGCCGCAAACATTTCTTCCCTACGGGGCCAACTGCGTTCCCGAACGGGACTGGCTTTCATGTACAAGCCGGACAGACCACGCTCCATCAGTGAGTTGCTGCTGAATGAACGCACCAAGCTGCACAGAGTCAACCGAGACAGGCGGTGCATGGAGCGCAAGTTCCTCGACACGGACGACATTCTCTCTCTCAGATAAAACAAAATTGGTGCGGATATCGAAAAAGTATAATTTGAATTTTTGTTTTTTTTTTTTTTTGTATCGTTTCAGAGAGACTTAGAATTTAGGATATGTTTTGTAGGGAAGAAGTTCGAAACTGTGAGAATTTTGGAATGGAAGGGAAAACGCCACAAACTGTGTCAGTTGACAGCAAAGCAAACGATTGCTGCAAAGAAACAAAACTACATTACAATTTTATTTATTTATCCTATTTATATTTGCCAAAGGAATTCAATTAAAACAACAAAGTAAAAACATGTTTTCCACACACTCAAAACAGTTTGCCATTTATTAATTTTGCAGAAAGTCGAGGATGCCAAGTGGAAGTCGAGGGTGAGGCGGTGGCAAAAATTTAACGCAATTTTTGAGATAACAGCAAGTCGACAAGACAACGGCGACAAGAAATTGAGTTAGCACACAATTACAACAACAATTATAGTACAATATGCAGAAGTCGGGCGGCTGCATTCTACAATAAATGCAAATATACAATCCAGAACAACAACATTAAATGCAAAAGGAATAGCAAACTTTGGTTACCCTTTACGGCAGAAATGCTAACAAAGCGAACCGCAAACCAAACTGGCGTTCCTTCAAAAATGTTGTACCGAACCAAAAATCACAAAACAAATCGGCTCATTTCACTGACGAGTTTAAAATGGCAAAAATTTTGGAAATTTTAATCATGTCCCTAACAAAAGTCCTTATCGATGCCTGGTTTATGTAACTGCTAACCATTTTGAAACACGTGATAAGGTACATCCCCTGCAATTGTCCATCGATTTTGTATAACGCCTGTCATCAATTAACACTTCTTCCTTTGAATTTGCTAAACGACTTCAAGTGCATATCCCTTTTCCTTTACAGGATGATATTCTTATTATTCTACTTCACCTCAATCCAACCATTTTGATATGACATAACTTCCTCTGACAAAATGTTCAACATTAGAAAATTTTGGTTCATACAAAAACCTGGGAATTAATATCTCTAAAAACCAAAACTAACAATTAAGGGGTAGACGCGCTTTAAGGTTAGGAATAAAGGGGGATGTCAAAGCAGAAAGAAGTTTTTGACTTCATTTCAGATTTGACACATCTACAAAAGTCCGAAAATATGACTTTCCAAGCAGTAAAGAATCACATCTTGGCTCAAAACATAAGTTCTAGTTTTAAAGTTATTAGCATTTTTCCCTGAGTTTTTTGGTTGAACTAGTTCCAAAGAAATATTCGTAGCTCAACAGCCCTGACACGCGCCACACTCACGACCCGGAGTAAGGGCACACTGCCACGAATACGGCGAATAAGAAAGAGCGAAAAAGACCGAGAGAGTGACGCCGACGATCGGCCACGCGCCACGAGGTCGGCCAAGCTCTTGAGGAGTTCAGATTTTACGAGCCAACCGGCCGGACCTGCTAAGCGGGGACTCGACCTTTGGGAGGCCAACCGGCCGGACGTGAGGGAGTCGAGTTCTGAAAAGCAACCAAGAAACGCGGAAATCGCAGAGATCCAGCATGGCCACTCGAAGAACTTAGATGAGCACAAGAACATCATTCAAAAGACAACTATAAGAAAATCTAAGGACGAACAGACGACCAGCCACCCAACAGCAGGCACCAGCACCCAAATCCACAGACAGACCCCGATCACCACGTGACCAATAACCAGTACCCACCCTCGGACAAGTTGACTTTGGCCAGCGGCTGAGTGAGCAAAGGATTTGCAACGTTCTTGGGAGGATTTAAATGGTAAGCTTGTCAGGGCCGCGAGCCTTAAGAAGTGTTTTAGACACGAACAAGTGTAGGAGTGCGGTATAGGGAGCCCTTGTATAACCTCAAATACCGAAAACATTAAAGAAAACGTAATTCTAACTGCTCCCTCGTGTGACTATATCGCTTTCTTGCGAACAGGGTCGATACCCTACACGCAGCTTTTCTTCCAAGTTATTCTAGTTGTCTTCGGGTGAACAGGGTCGATACCCTTCACTCAGCTATTCCCTAGGTATCTTAGATATGTTCGAGTGAACAGCTCGGATACCCTACACTCAGCCTATCCAACGGTATCCTGGTGATTTTCGTGTGAACAGGCTAGATACCCTATACACAGTTTTACCAGGTAGTCAGTGTCTTCGTGGTGCACACGGTCGATGCCCTACACCCAGCGTTTTCCCAGTTATTCTAGTTTTCTTCGTGTGAACAGGGTAGATACTCTGCACTCAGCTTTTCCAATATATCTTATTAGCTTTTAGCGTGAACAGGGTATATACCCTACACACAACGCTTCCCTCGTGCTGTCGACAGGGTGCTCCGCTAGACACGCAAGTGCACAGGTCTAAGAGAGAAAGAGACGAAAAGAACTGCTCTATTTTTAATCATTTCTTAGTGAACTTCCCCTTACTTAAACTTGCTGTAGGTAAAATCATATTGTGGTCAATCATCCCACCTATTTTGAACCACATTTTCAACTCTCAGAGATCTCAGCACTTTACAAATATTTCAGCAAAGTAGCCTGGACGGACTGAGTCCCAGCCTAAGATACTACTTTACAAAGCAGATATGCTAGGGTCTTCAGAGTTAAGATAGGGTAAAACGTTTTGCGGATTGCCTTACCTTCGAAAGTTTGGAAGAAATACCTTTCCGCAGATTTTAGGTCAAGTCCGAGGCTTTATACTTAAGGCCCTCTTCTGGTCTAGACGACCAAATTTAACCTGTTTTTTTTAATTGTGGAAAGATTTTGCAGTTCTGTTTCTTGTATTTGTTTGCTCAATTTATTAAAAACAATACAAAAAAAAAAACAAAAACAAGTATATAAGCAAGATTCCAGATGTTATCCTTAAGTACGGGCTTTAAGGGTTGTGACTCGCGAAATTAGTTGCGAACCTAGAACAGAAATGAGTTTTTTTTAAACTTGCCGTAATTTCAAAGTTTAGAAAAAATAACTTTTCGCGCCGATTCATGAAAATGCAAGGCATATATGATGAAAGATCGAGTTTTTCTGTTTAAGAAGTTATAAGCACTAACGAATGAAAACCGTTAAGACGGTAAGAACCACTAAACAAACCGAAAAAAACTGAAAACCGACGCGTTCAGTCATGGATGAAATGGAGATGACACGTACAATGTTTACCCACTATTTTTAGTAACAATTTTGCTCTTAAGGTAATCGAAATGAGTAAGAGCGAGACAGACAGCTGTTGAATTTGCCGACCAATAAACCAATAAACAATATTGTGGCTAGACTACAATTTTCTGTGGCTGCTGTGTTTGACTTTTTATACTCTTGACCAGAGCTACACAGAGTATATTAAGTTTGTGCAAAAGTATGTAACAGACAGAAGGAAGCATTTCCGAGTAAGTCCTTAAGTTTTTTCTTTCAAAATGCCTTTTTTACACCAAAATGAAACTTCTAAGAGGCTGAGAATAGGACCTTAAATTTTATCATGCAATTGGGGGAAGCCCAAATGGTCATGCGTATGCGTTTTTAGATATCTCTGACATTTCCAAAGGAAATGCGGCATTAAGCTGCTTCTTAGAAATGCTAAATATTGGATCCTCTTCCGGTTTTCGAGTCGGTTTTCGTGTAAACGTTAACATTTTGCATCCAATTACGTTGTATAGAAGGTGAAAAATATGCCTACGGTTGCTAGAACTGATATAAAAACACTCGAATTCATTTGAGCAGCTGAAACCAATTGCTCAATGCCAAGTGAATTAAAGGGTGACAACTAAAAATCTGCACAAACTTTAAAATGCCGCCATAACCACAATTCTCACAGATCTTTATGAAAATTTGACAGTTGGTTTATGATTACATACTTATACAAAAGAATTGCATCAATGGATTTGGTCGAAAGGACCGTTATCAGTATCCGCAGGCGGCCTGTACGACCTTGGGGTCGTGGTCAGTTTTTTGATATTTTTTCCTTCCATTTGTTTTTGTAAGCTGCAGCACTCAGACTTCCAAAAAAAACCTTTAACTGTACGACACTGCGGCAAGTTTGTTGGGTTGGCAAAAAGGCGAAATTGGTTGCACATCCACCGACATCAAGATTTGACAGTTTGTATTTGGTCAGGTGTGTAACTTGGTGCTCTTTGCTTACGTCTGGCAACAATACTATTCTTTTTCAGCATATTACTGATGTGTTGTTGGCTGCAACTAAATTTTCTGACTGCATCTCGTTGACTTATGTTGTCTTTGTTGTTAAAAAGTTGGGTTAGCTTTCTGACAGCTTGGCTTTTTATTATTTTTCGTTGCAAAATACTATAAATAGTGCGTTTGGACTTGCCCTTTTGGGTGAAATGGTTTACTGTAAACACTTTACCTTTGTCAGCGTGCATTGCGTAGAATTTTACAACGCGATCACGAAGACGTTCTTGCTCGGACGGCATGATGGCGACTACTTGTCAAAATTTTTGTCAGGGGGTCATGAAAACGTGTTGACAGGAGAACAAAGAGAAAGAAATGTCATCCCAAAAGTATTCTAAAGCTCAGCTAAGGGCGCACTCTCTCAAAGTTTGTGCAGATTTTTAGATGCCACCTGTTGGTAATCACAGATTGTCTTGTTACATACAAATTAATACAACTCAAACGCGAAACATTAACGTTTACACGAAAATCGAGTCGAAAACCGGAACAGGGCCCATTGCGTGCAGTTCTTTTAGTATTTTAAATTACTTGCTATACTTTATTTTTTCAAAATTGCCAAACATTCAATCAAATTCGTTCACTCATCTCTTAGCATAGTGTATGCCAAATGCTGGAAAACTTTATTACGCCTGCTGGCGTTTGATGGCCAGCGGGGGAGGAGCTGGCTATGATGATGAATTGAAGAAGAAGATGTCTTCAGTTTTGTGCGTTGTTTAAATGTAGGCAAAACATGTCACAGCTTTTTAATTTAAATGCAAATTAAGGCCTTTGTCAACACACTCGAAGAAGTGCCAAGAACTAAAAGCGAAAGATGAACTACAAGCAAACTGCCTGCAGGCAGCTGAAACACGAGTGCGTATGTATATATACTTAAATTCTATATGAAATCAATGCAGTGCATCCCTAACGCATACAAACCGCACCACCCACATATTGCCACAGCCAATTCAGATGCGAGGTGATGCGTGTATTGACCCCAATGGCATGACGCTGGCCACAGGCTCGTCCGTAGCTGATTACGCCGAGCAGAAACATGCGTTCACGCTGACGCATTATTACGGGTCCACCCGAATCATATTGACACGAATCCTGACCCTGACCCAGGGAATCGTAAGTGCACAACTGATTGGCGGCTATGCTGGAATTGTATTGTCGCTGACAGGCGGCATTATCCATGGTGAGAAGATTGGCTTTTTGTAGGGTATTCGATTTGGCTGCAGCGAAGCCTAGAGTGCCCCAGCCGGCAATGTTAACGTTAACATAGCTGAAGGGGTCTTGCCTGTGGGGAGAAGTAATGGAAATATATTGATTCTTCTTGGAGAGAAATGACTTACGCTTGTCTAAAGGGCAGGCAAATGGGCGCCACACCTCTGGACCATTCCATGGGTCTAATAGTCTGCAACAGTGCAATGTCATTACGATCTCCCGTACTGGTGACCGCATAGCCCGGATGATTAATAATGCTACGGATGCCATACTGAGCCTTATAGATCGATTCGTAAGCTGTAAGAATCAGGTATATATTGAAAATCCTTCTACTTATACAAAATACTTACGATTTTGGAGATCATGTTCACCCACCAGAGCCATTAAGCGGCTTGCCACCGGCTGTCTAGCTGTACAGTGAGCGGCTGTGACTATAAACCGATCACTCACAATATTTCCACCACAAAAAATGGGCAAACTAGAGCTTAGATCACGTAGACCCACCATAGAGGGAAACTCATGCTTGGCCGCCTCCTTTCCATTAGCTATGCGTGCGGGATAGGACCAACCACAGTCGCAGCCCACGGGTCGCGCTATGGCCTGACAGCCAAGTCTGCCCCGCTGTTGACTCTGCACACTGTTGGAATAATAGGCCACGGCTAGAGATTGAAAATTGGAGGTACGACTTATGCTACCCATGCGGCAATAACGTTCAGCATCACGCAACTGTAAGTCACCATCGCGGGATACAAAAAGAAACATCGAATTGCATGCATCGGGATACTGTGAAGTAGTTGAATGTAAGTTCCAGGAAATAAATCTTCTATTTCGTAACTCTTACCACTTCAAAACGACAGTTAATTTGTATGACATGATTAGTTGGTGCCGTGAATCGATATCTACAATGGCTGCCTGGTGCTATAGCTCCAGGATAGTTCAAGCTGGTTATGTTGATCACCTGATTGGACTGCAAATTATATTGCCGTACGCATTGTTGGGCACGAACTTGACTTATGGCCAGGAGAATGAATAGTAAAGCCAACATTTTGTATACAAATTCAGTTAATGAATGAGCTTTAGATGTAAAGAATTCCAACTTATATAAGAGTTTTTAATGATAAAGCGATAAGAGATAAATTCTTTGCATGCATTAAGTAGATTAATGGGTCAAGGTTGCTGGTGTAATGTAAATATTATTAACTTGAATTTAAAATTAAACAAATAGAAGAAAGGAGAAATACGTGAAATATTTATACACACTGAAAGAAAAGTCAAGCCATTCGGCATCAACTCTCAACAAAAAATTTTTGTATCGCGGTTTGAGCCTTCCCGTACTGGAACTGATCCCTATAACATAACTCAACTTTAAAAGACTTAAGAAAATGATAGAAGGGGATAAGGAAGAGCGGGGGAGACTCGACCCACCATCGGGTCGGTTTATTGATTTTGATATCATTTAAAGTTTTTTTTTACTTTACTGGGACTTTTGCATCTTAGCGCACATGACTATCAAGCTTTGGGGGGGATTAAACCAAAAAATAATAAAAACGCCGAAGTTATGTGTACCCTTGCAGCTTCCATTGAAAACAAAAAAGTTTTTCTAAGACTACTTTTTGGATCTTCCTTTTCTATGGGATCTATACTATAAAGATGTCTGAGTTTGTTATATGTTTGAATCGCACGCATTTTATTTTTCGGTGTAAAGCAGTAAAACGTCACCTTGCCTTGGTGTCTTCGCTGCTTCGCACATAAGCGAAACGCTTTCATTGTGTGAGTTTGGACACCACTGAATTATAGAATACACATATTCTCTCTCTGATACTGCGACGCCGGCAGAATTTGGCTTGCCAACCACGCGTGGCTGCCTTTTCAAATTTTGGACATCGCTGATGTAAGCCCCCTGGAACGCATAGTTTATCGTTCCGCCGAACTTAGTTTAGTATTCTACAGATTCTTTATATTTCTGAAATTTGACCAGAGTGGTTGCCGGCTTCAGCGCTCCACTTTGATCACCGTCCATTTGTTGGTAAGGAGAGCTTGGGTTAAGCATTCTCATTAGCTTTAATATTTTTTGTGCGTATGCTTCAAATTTAAAAACGTAGTTTGCGTACTTATGAAGTATGCGTATACGTAGAACAGATAAGCATACGCTCTATGAAGCATACGCATACGTAGTTTTTAAAAATGCGTATTGAAGTACGCATACTTTTGTTTGACTAGAAACGCATTGAAGCATTTGAAGCAATACGTATACGTATACGTTTTTTGTACGTTTTGCAGTTCTCTGGAAGGAAGTATCTCCGACCCCATGAAGTATATATATATTTTTGATCTCAGAGACTAGAAAAGCAAGAGCAACCAAATCTTGTACGTAGACTGGTATTGTCTGCACGCAGATCAAGTTTGTTTCTAATCTTGGTCACGCCTCCACAATGAAAAATGTTGAATAACTGCTATCTAAACATATATTTATTAGCCCTCCTCTTATGCTTTTGCTCTCAGGTTATTCGCTTTTGCACACTCTTTTTTCGGCTGTTAAGTACAAACCGTTCTTGTGACATTCCCTTTCGGATTAATGCAGGACTAGCCGTTCTCAAAATTTTGATCCTACTGTTGGGATCAAATCGTACTTAAAAGTAGCTTGGTATTTTTATACTATATACCACATGTACACAGAGAATCTTAAGTTTGTATATTCTTGATCAGCATCAACAGACGAGTCGATTTAGCCATGTTCTTCTGTCCATCCTTCATTCCGTCTATCTGTCAGTATGAACAAACAGATCTCAGAGATATAGGTTTGACATGTATGGGACATATGCTTCTTATACTTGCACACAGATCAAGTTTTTTTTATTTTTGCCACGCCCCCTCCCGCCCCGCAAATTGGAAAAAGCGTCATATCTCCCACTGTTTTATAGATAGAAGGTTCGTCTATTTTCAGTCTATTTTCCCCATTTCAGTCACGTTTTTTTGAGAACCTATACCTTTGTTATAAATCTCTTTGATCTAATCGAAAAGAATTACTTCCTAGCTTTAAAATAAACTTGCGTTCAAAATTATTTAATTGTCTACTGCCCAAAAATTTGCTTAAAAAATCACTATAGTTGGTAAGTCATTTGAATTGAATTCTTATGAAAATTTAAAGCAGCATCCATTGCATACCTATAGGCAGTAAAAAGATTTGCTAATTTTGAGCACATGTATTCCAAATGGTATATCTTCGCTTGAAAAAATCGCAGAAATATTTGGGATAGTTTGTCTTAAAGCTAATATCAAAACAAACAAAAAGATTCTTCACTAACAGTGCCTAAATAGGGACAAAATATGCATTTTAAGCAGCTTCAAGTTCAAATTACCAAAATTCTAGACCGGATGGACAATGTCCGTAAGCCGATTTGTGTTCATCATACAAAAATCATCTAGAATCACCATCAATCTTTCAGTGATTTCATCAACCAAGTGTAGTTCTTAGTTTAAATTTTCATTGACAGCAAAAAAAAGGTTGCATTTCAGTAACCCATTAAGAGTCATCATTCTTCATTCAACACCTAATTCAACCCACCTTATTTACCACTTAACAGTTCACTGCCCTAACCTACCCCAATAGTAAATGTTAACTGCCAGCATGTTGTTTTTTTTTTTATTTTTGGCACTTGCCACTAATCGGCCGGCTCCATCTGCTGGCACACTTCCCAAACCAGTTTTGGGATCGACACACTTGCACTTTCTTTCAATTAGCTCCTCATAATCCCAAACACTTTCCGTGTCTCGTGTGTGGTTTTGTTTTCTTCAGAAATTTGAATTGAAATTTCGTTAAGACCCTAATTAACACATATTTAAGGCAGGAACTTGGCGTGTGGGTCGCGTGATAGACACAAATCTCAACTTGGCTTTCCCATTCTTAAGAGGCGGCTTGTTTGGAACAGCGTTCAGTGTTTGCTGGAACGTGGACCCGTACGTAGATCATGTGGCGAGTGTTGCTCTGGTTGTTTCCTGAGTTGGTGGTAGCCCTTTTCGAGCAGTGCAATCATCAAGTGAAGTTGGAGGCTGGACAGAAAATGTACATAAATTCACCCTATTATCCTGGTCTCTATCCAGTTGGTACATCCTGTCGTTATGCGGTAGAAGCACCCACAGATCATTTGGTGCAAATGAAATGTGAACTACAAATGCAAACGGTAAGTGAGGAGTTTTTTTTACGAGCGAAGCTTCACTGTTTCATAGACCAATTGTTGTAGCTCACCACAGACACCGCCTGTCGGGCGGAGGTGTTTCATTTCAATGCCGAGGGCGATGAGGTGTTGACTAGCACGGAATACTTTTGTGGCAGTGGCAAATTCGAACGACAAAGTTTTCTTAATCGTGCTGCGATTTCCTACATATCCCAACGAAGGCCAGCAAAGCCGCTGAAACCCAAGTTGAAGGATAAACTGGCCAGCACTGAAGCGCCCACACCTAACAAAGAGGAGGAGGCGGAAGAGGAACAGGAGGAGGAGGAGGAGACCGATGAAGACCTCAGTGATGAAGTGTTGCACGTGCTACAGGATGTGGGCGTTAGCGATGCCTTGGCTTATGTGGCCTCCCTGTTGTATGATGAACCAGAAACTGCTCGCACAGTTTACCTGGAACAATTGCCACAGCGCAGTTCCAAGACTTCCGCAAAACGTGCCAAGATTGTGTCAGGTTATCCAACTGAGACTGGAAGTGGGACAGGTGGTGGACGTTTCACTTGTCTGGTGGAGGCGGTGAGGCCGTCGTGTCATTGTGGCTGGAGCCGGAGCCTAAGTCCCAGAATAGTCAGTCCCACCAATGAGGAGGCATTGCTGCATGAGTTTCCACCAATGGCTGGAGTTTTGACCAAGAATCAAGGCAAAATCTTTTGCGGGGCAGCGATTAGTAAGTACAGGAAGTTAACGAAGAACTAGTCACTTGTTAATTGCCTTTCCTTCCAGTTCATCAGCATTATCTACTTTCCGCCGCCCACTGCTTTCTTAGTCCCGAAACCAACAGCTCCTCTTTGCTACGCGTTGTGGTGGGTGAGCATGACTTATCCAGCAGCTATGAGACTTTCTTTACCCGTCGCTATGATGTGCAATCCCTCATTCTGCATGAGCAATTTACTCAATCGAATGGTCAACTCAGAAATGACATTGCTCTCCTGCGCACCCGTTTACCCATTATCTGGAGTCGTAATGTGGGTCCTGCCTGTCTGCCCTTACAACCAGCTGCCAATGGCAAGAAATTACCTTTGGTGGGTCAACAACTTATAGCCGCCGGTTGGGGTACCACTTCCTATGGCGGCCCACAAACCCATCGCTTGCTAAAGACCACGCTGGATGTTATCGATGCACAACAATGTCGTGAGTCTCTGGGCAGTGTACCGGCACATAGTTTTTGCACCTATACACCCGGACAGGATACATGTCAATATGATTCCGGTGGTGCTTTGTATGAGCGCAGTCAGGGTCGTCTTCGGGCAGTGGGTATTGTAAGCTTCGGACTGGCCTGTGCCACGCAACAGCCTTCGGTTAACACGCGAGTGGCCTCTTTTGTTAAATGGATACGCAGCAAGAGTCCTGAAGTGGCGTATTGTGTGAGCTAGAGAAGAAAGAATTTTGGAAATCAAATGCTGTGTTTTTTATCTGGGAATTTAAAAATGTAATCAGGTTGTCTGTACAGCTGTTTTAGGTACTAATCAGCAGACTTTGCTGTGGTTTTTGAGATCTGTGTCTCTGAGATCTGTTTGTTCATACGAACGGACAGACGGACATGGCTATATCGGTCCTTTTCAATATCCCTGGTTCTCAGGTACCATTCAGCTCCCGTAATGCAACTAAGGATTTTCGCCTTCGCCGCGATTCCATATATTTGTAGGCCATATCTCCATACCGGAGCCAGAATTGCATTGAAGATTAGGACTTTGTTCCTGAGTGACAGCTTGTTGTTGGAGTTCAGGAGCTACCCCATGCGACGTGCTTTGGCAGGCACTGCCTGAGCTGTTGTCGTGACATGTTGTCCAAAGGTCTGTCTTCCAAAGGTCTGTCTTCTCTGCTTTATGCTCCATAAGCTGACCGTGCAAGAATATTCACGACGGGTGGAATAAGTATGGCAATGTTCCATCTAGCGGCCCAATTGCTAAAACTATTCAAGTACTCTTGAAGGGCATCTGTGGCTGAGTATATGCATTTGTTGCGGGCAGTATGGCCGTGTCGTCAACAAATGTTGCGATTAGAAGATCTTCGGGGTTTTCAAGCGGAACGCTACAGGCTCTGGGCATATCGTGAGTGAATAGGGAGTATAGCGTAGGACCCAATACGGTGCCCTGCGGTACACCAGCCCGAATGGTTCTTGTTTGGGATGTCGCTCCGTCCTGTGCAACCTCAAAAGCTCTGTCCGTCAGGAAGCTCTTGATTAGCAGGTACAGTTGGGGCGGAAGAAGTTTCTTGATCTTCGAGAGCAGACCTGCGTGCCACACTCTATCGAAGGTCTGCTGGATGTCAAGGTAAGCAGCCACAACGTACTCTCTCTTTATTTGTTTATTTGTATAAATATAGTTGACAATTATCTGTCAACATTAAAATTTAAAGGGATACAAAATATTGATCTACTTCCCATCAAGTGGACGGAGGAGAAATCAAGGCGCGAGCGGGGGGCAAACACAATTAATTAATTCTTACTCGGGTGTCACGGTGTGATATCAATACAAAACTAAAGTTATAGGGCTTGGCATAGGGTGGGGTGATGGTTTGGTTTAGTTTTTTTTTGCGAAATGCGCTAATTTTTGGTACACGTATCAATTTTGAGTAACGGGATAAAAAAATTTTTCTCCCTTTCTTTCACTTTCCTTTACCCGCTCATTTTGTCATCTTTCATCTAATTTTTTTATTTTCTCACGTTTTGGAGAGGAGAATTTTTGGGTTTTTAGATATACTATATGTGTGTGAGGGGTTCATTTCTTATCTTGGAGTATTTGCTACGTAAACCATTTTTGATTGGTTTTTTTCCCCTTTTTGTCTTTGGTGACGTTTTGAACATATTTGGTTAGAAACCCCCCAATATTTGTGTTTATTGTTTAAGGAACAACACATCTTTACGGTTAGAACGTATGCCTATTTTCTAAAATCGGTCAATAATTAGCAAAGTTATTAAATTTTCGGATAACGAAATTTTCGCAATATGGTGATGGTCGCGCCATAGTAGCACTGTCGACCGAAAAATTGTTGAATTTTTAGAGTAAGCTATTGAATAATTTTTAGAATAAGTATTGTATAGCCATTTCCGTCTGTCGCGTCTCGTCGTTCTGTCCGCCTGTTGTCTGTCCGTCCCGTCTCTCAGTCCGTCTGTCTATATTAATAAATAGATCTCAGGATGGTATGAGATGAGGTTTAACATGTATGGAACATAAGCTTCATATGCGTACAGGCAGATCGAAACTACTTTTCAATTATTACCCGCCCCCTCCCGCCCCCGAATTTAGAAAAAACGTCATATCTTCGGCAGTTTTATAGATAGAAAGGTTCGTACTTTTGGACATATTTAGTAATCGTGATTCTTTATCGGTTTACCAAAGATTGGTAAAGATCGGATGAACGATAGTCAAGATATAAACGAAGAAACTTCTCTGCTGCAGCACAGTAGCAGCATATGCTTTCAGCCCCTACTGCAACATTCAATTTACACTGAGCGGTACATTTTGTGAGTAAAAAGTGTATTATTGTCAGGCTTTACAACTTTCCTACTTGTTTTAATTAGGCTTTTTAAGGTTTTTTTTCCTAAAAAGTTAAATAACTCAACCAAATATTACTCGATTTTAATAAACTAAGTTGCAGAAGACGTAAAATTAAATGTTTTAACGAAACTGCATCCAAAATTAAATAGTTTTATATAAATTTTGACCTATTCATTTTCATTTAAAATACGGTAAAGTCATAAAAAACTGAAAAATTCTATTTGTTTTTCACGTAGGTCCCCCAATTTTTTTATCCGAGATTGCAATGTAGTACACCGTTGGAAGGTGTTATTTTTCTCTTTCAAAAACCATTGTAAACTATTATAGGATGCCTAGTTTAAGAAATATGATTTTTTTAAAAACTGTATATCAACCTCGAAAAAGCGGACTTTTAACCGTTATTCTCCAAATTTTGATGTGCACGGGGGGAAAAATTTGGTGGTATGATGCCTGGCACAATGTTACATTTAACTATATCTACAACCTACACTATGTCGCATCCCAGAAGTTTTTGACT
>JAEIFV010001114.1:0-71792 GCA_018904265.1 Lordiphosa collinella | reverse complement strand
TTAACTCCTCCCCATCACAAGATCTGCGTCCACGCAGATCAATGAGCTGCCTTTGGTAGCTCTATTACGACTGGTGGTCCCAAATCCGTGGCGACCTTGGGAATCCCTTTTGTGGAGGTTAATTTTTCCACAGGAGTATATTAGGAACAACGCGATCAAGATGAAAGCTCCTTCTGAGAGGGAGGACAAAAGTATTTTGCTAGTCATGCTCGACATCTTCCGCAGGTTCTGTAGGCTGACGTCATGGACGTATTCAAGGGACAGTCGATATTTGGAAGCCGTCGTTAAGGACAGGACGGCCCGGCATAGCCATTTGGTGACTCGTCGTCTCGTTGGTGTATGTTCTATTCCTAACGGTAATCGCCTCGTTGTCAAACTGAACGACGAGATCCGATTAGATTATACCTCTTCGATGTCGTGGTTACAGTTCCGTTGAAGTTTGACAAAGTACGGTTCCATCGTCAATAAGCTCGATCGTTTCTTGCTCGTTCCGCGATAGGTGCCAGCGGCATGTCCCCCTTTCAACAATCGTGGAATACAGCTCTCCTCCTCTAGTTTTAGTAGATCTCGTTCCGGGCAAACAGTGGTGTTGCCGATTGAAGAGCAAGCGCCTATGACAGCAAAGGTTTCCCTAGCATCCATTGCCAGCTTGTTATACCTCAGCACTATCTGGTTCCCGTTGGTAACCGTAGGGTAAGGAACGTTAACCGATACCGATTTTCCGCTACCTTGAGGATGCTATGATATAGAGCAACGCTGTGCCGTTCGTCAGAATGGATGGTCGGAGAAAAGCTCCACAGCCTCAATTGCGTTCTGGTGGGCGGGTGTCAACTTCCGTCAGTATAGCTTCGATCTCCCCATGATCCAAAAGGTTAGAATTGGTCACACCCGTTTTGGCCGTGGCAAGCTCTGATAACTTCGTCAACCTGATTGTTCAATATGATAGCCGAAGGACGGCTGTAGTGGCGTGTAAATCTCCGTCTATTGCATTGACTCTCGTAACAACCTTATTGAGTTGTTGGTTTGCCTCATGCGTAGAATCGAATAGCGCGGAATTGATACGAATCTGTTGATCATTGTTCTGCGCAACAGCGTCCTGCATGTTTAAAACGGCATTCAGTCTGTCTCGTCTGGTGATCAAGCAACCCACTTCCAAGCGGATCTATCAATCTATTGAACGTGGCCTTCTTGATGACGTGCTGGTCACTCGGCTGATACCCTCGGCTGCGTTCTCCAAATAATGGGTTACCAAGGCTCTGATCCTCTGGTCGGTCATCATGGTGGATTCTCTCCTCTAGATCGCTAATTAACTGCTCCATGCGCAGGTCGTTGATGTGGACAAGTTTGAATACTCCGTTGACTCTCAAATCACGCCTTGTTGGAGGGGAATTACTGGTCCGTCATACTTGAAGATGGGAGCAGCACTCGTTATGTGGAACATAACCACGCTTAGGCGGGGAAAATACGAAAGGTGTTACAGTAAATTTATCTTTTTTCCAAAGATTTTTTCCCTCTCTTTTTTACCATTAGTGTGCTTAACCTATGTGTTTTTGTGTGAACATTTTTGTGTTTCGTGTTTTTTTTGTTTTATTATTTTTGTGTTTTTTTGTGTGTATTTTGTTTTTTTTTTTTTTGTAAGTGTTTTTTAATATTCGTAAGTGTTTTATATTTGTAAATATTTTGTGTGTTTGTATTTGTATGTGTTTTTGTTTTTTTAGCTTTGATTAGCCGTTAACTTAGGAAAGTGAAAACGTAAGATATTGTAACTCTCGCAAATAATTAAAAACGGTTGGGTCAGTTGTGGGGGGTTGAGGGGGGGTTTTAACTCGATATTAGTGGAGAGAAGACCCCTCGTTGTCAGAAACTATCATCTTGGGCACTGTAGAACAATGGGTGCCTCAAGCAATTTTCCCTCAGGTGTATGCCAGACTTGGATTCAAAGGGAACAGTTTGGCAAATTTAAGTGGGAATTTGTCAATACAACTCAAGTAAAATCTTCTTTTTCTAATGTAAACACATCGATATGAAGAATTTCTCAAGGGTAGTTTGGAATCGGAGTCGGCTGTAAGACTGGTTTGTTTGGGTGACGTTCGTACTTGAAAAGCTTACAACACTCGCAAGGAAGACAATTGGGTCCGTATCGTACTAGCCATTCTAGGAAAATAGTATTTTTCAAGATCTGAAGCCGTACCTCCTTCGGACCCCTATGAGCTCTACGATGTTCCTCTTCAATGACTCCGCATATTTGATCCTGGTCTGATAAGTCCTGGACCAATCGTTGTGTTATGCGAATTTTGTAAAGTTTAAACTTCTCAAAGCAACAAGTTTGAAAATGTTGCAAGTACGATTCTGGAATCTTGACCCCGTTGATTATAGAAGGTTTTAGGTATTCGCGGAGGGAGAGCTCTAAACTAGCCACGTCATTGATTGGAATCAAGTGACGGACATACCCCATGTGCGGCCTTTCGGTTTTATACTCTGTCTGGGTAGGGTCGAATATCAACTGGTTCCTGTAAACATTGATAGGGGCTTCGACGTGTGGTATCAATTGCGATGCATCTTGCAGTGCGCTGTGAACAGTAGCGGCGTCGGAATCCAATTGATTCAATTGAGTCGGGATGCGCGAAAGCGCGTCGGCCTCGACATTAGACTTCCCTGGCTTGTAAATAAGTTCACAATTGTACTCCTCTATACGCGACTTCCAACGCTTTAACTTCGCGTTAAAATTTCTGTGCCTAACGCGAACGTAAGCGGTTGGTGATCGGTGTATATTCTGATACGTCTCGCCCCGTATAAATATGAACGAAGGTTATCCAACGCCCAAATTATTGCGAGCATTTCCTTCTCATTTGTAGCGTAATTCTCTTCAGTCCTATTCAAGCGACGCGAAACGTAGGCGATAGGACGATCCTTACCCTGATCATCTTGAGACAAGACGGCCCCAATTGCATAGTTGGAAGCGTCAGTTGTCAAATGGAAAGGTTTGTCAAATTTTGGGAAGGCCAGCACTTCAGATGACGACAGAGTTGTTTTCAAGTCGTCGAAAGCTTGCAAGGCCTGTTCGTTTAATTCGATCGGAATTCGTTTTGATTGATTCGCTTTGACCCTTGCGAACTCGCCCCGGGTCAAGTCTGTTAGAGGTTTAGCGAGTTTCGCATAATCCCTAATAAATTTCCTGTAATATGAAGTCATGCCCAGGAAACTTTTTAACTCCTTGACGTTGGTAGGAGGCTTCATTTTTGTTATAGCCTCAACTTTTTTCCCGTCCGTTCTTATACCGCTGGACGTGACGACATATCCCAGGAATTCGACCTGTGTCGATAAAAATTGAGTTTTTTCCAAATTAACCTGGAGTCTTGCTCCCATGAGTTTGTTGAAAATCAAGCGAAGATTTTCCCAGTGACTCTCCAAGTCTTTACTAAAGACTATAATATCGTCAATGTACACGTAACAAATCTTACCGATATGTTCTCTAAGCACATCGTCGATCATGCGTTGGAAAATGGCAGGGGCATTCTTTAGACCGAATGGGAGACGAAGAAACTCGTACTTCCCGTTCAACGTAGAAAATGCGGTCTTCGCAATGTCAGATTCCCTCATATGAATCTGGTGAAACCCGGCCGTTAAGTCAAGTGTAGTGAAATATTTTGCCTCCCCGAGGCTTGCCAAGGTGGAGGCGTTCAACCGTTTGAAATCGATTACCATACGATATTGCTTATGTGTATTTGTTTTTTTGGAACCACCCACACTGGGGAATTGTATGGGCTTTTTGATGGTCTGATAATACCCTCGCTTAAGAGTTCCTGAACCTGTCTCTCTACCTCCCCTCTCATACTAGATGGGTAAGGGTAACTTTTGGCATAAATAGGGTCCTCTGTGCTAGTGCGAATCTCGGCCTTTATACTTGTATCCACTGATTCCCCAGGCGACAGTGGTTCAAATATCTTTGAAAACTCGTTGATCAACGCGTTCAAGGTTTGCTTCACCCCCTCTGGGTGTTGAACGTCGAGTAGAGGGTGCACATTCAACGATTGCCTGGCTAGTAAAGGTATCTTAATACCCGGGGATATTATCAAACAGTCATTTTTCCTGTCTACCAAAGCCTTTAACTCTTTTAATGTGTCGTCTCCTATAATACCATCGAAGGAGTGTAATCCGGGAAGAACAAAAAATGTAATAGTCGTGTTGTTACCGACAGGTTTGAAGAATTGGCCGGCGAGTCGATGCGTGATCTTAACGCTACCCGCGGCAGACTGAACATGGAAGGGGGTGTGAAGTGGGGTGCAACCGGTGGCTATCTTGGGGCTTATAAAGTTCTTATTTGCACCGGTATCTATAAGAAATTGTAACCTAGCCCCATCCTTGGTTCCATACTCTAGGTATGGTACACTGGAGAGGCTTCGGTCATAAAATTCGTTACTTCCTCTCCTCCACAAGCGGACGTTCCATTGGAGTCCGTTCCATCTTCTTGCGACGGGAGCTCGGCAGCTCCTTCGTCGTTAGGGCCCTCCTGCGCGTAGTAAGGATCGAGCTGGGTTTCTTGAAGGAAACCCTCTGAACCTGTAGGCAAGGAAGGCATTGCAGGTTCTAGGTGATACAACCTCTGGGCCTTTTGGAAGGGGTTGGAGGGATTACCTAAAACTCTTTTGACACCGGAACCCTCATCCTGTTGAACACCACGTCCGGACCGGTAAGACTGACCTGATTGGTTTGACTCCATCTTGATGGCAGGCCTAGGAGTTTGGAATCTAGGCGAGGACTGGGGGCTCCTATTGGGACCTGGGTTGTACACGGGCCTCATTTGTGGCCTGGACTGAGGGTGGAATGTGGTCTGAAACCTAGGTTGATAGAATTGAGGAGGTTGCGGAAATCTGTTGGTGTATGAATTCGGGTTGTAACCTGCCCTCGAGACAACATTTTGCAATTCCAGGCAAAAAGAGTACGCTTCCGGCAAGTCCTTGGGATTCCTGACAACCAAGAGTTTGGAAAATTCCCCATTTACACCTTGAATGAAGACGTCCAAGGCCTTGTCCCTATAAGTATCTATAAGAGCACTGACAACCTCGGGAGCGCGGTTCCCATTCTTCAAAGTACTCAAGATGAGCGAGAAATGTGCATTAACCTCCATGTAAAACTCATCCAAAGTTCTACCCCCTTGAGTCATACGACTCAGTTGATGTTCCAAGGTACGGACATCCCTCTTGTCAGCATAATGAAGGGCAAGGACACGTTTGACCTCCTGCCAATCATCATCCTGGACGTTGTAAGCTACCAACGCCATGTCGGCGTTCCCTCTGATTTTCTGTCTGATGTGCAAAACGATGGACCTGTACAAAGGTTTGGTCTTAATAACATCATAATCATTCAGAATAGCTTGCGCCCTGTTGACCCATGACACGTAGCCCCCCGGTTGTCCTTCGAAAGGTTGCAATTCCTTCACACAATCCGGAAGAGTGGAAACTTCCTTCAGCTCATACTCGTTGCGTGCACGGGCTAATGGCAAAGGCTGAGGCCCAACAGGATTACGACTCTGAAGGTCGCCTTCTAAGGTGACCACCCTGTCGCTAACCTTCTTAATATCCTCTTTGATCCCTGCCACCTGGACAACTAAACCGTTCAATAGTTCGTTGAATCTATTGATAGTTTCCTTTATTTCTTCCATTGTTATACTCGGATGGAAGTCAGCAAAAATTTCCGAAAAAAGGGTAAAAAGTTTACACAATATGAAGCTTGCGAGATGTACAGAGGAAAAACTTTTTTTGTTAAAATTTGGGAAAAAAATAATAAAAACTGTTGTAACCTTGTCCTGTTTGTGAGAAAAGTTCTTGAAAAATTGATGAGTTCCCTTACGACGAAGTCGGTTTTGTAGACTCGACTTTCGCTTCTTCCTCGACTGGGATCTTATGTAATCTTTTGAAATCTATTAACATGCGGTACTGCTTACCCCTCACGGCCTTTGGTATTTTACGAACTAACCAAATCGCGGAATCTGAAGGGTCCTCTGGAGGTCCACTAACAAGAAGCCCAGTGCCGTTCTCTAAAAGTTCCTGAATGAACTTTTCCGTCCCACTGTTCATGCTCTACTGAGGATAACTTCTTTGGGAGTTAAGGACTTCTCTCCGAAGACAAGGAATGGGTAGTATTTAAAACCTCGGATGTAGGACTATACGAGGGAAGATTTTGTATATTTTTTCAACCTCGTGAGACAAATCACTACTTTATTCTTGACTATTTATCGGGAAAAATCAATCTTAAACGTTTCACTTACCCTGATTAACAGCTTCTTCGTGGAAGAGAACTCGTCTCCTCGTTTATCCCTGCAGGATTCTCCTTACAATGCGAAGATTCTGACGAAGAAAGAAAGGTATCTTTATTAGCAATTGTAATTAATTTGGTTTCATTTGTATTCTTTGTTTTATTTTCTTGTGGAAATGCGAAGTATGTCGGTTGGCTTTGTTTAACTTAAGACTAGCTTCAGGATTTTGTTTTGGCTTTTTTCCCTTTTTTTTATAAGGATTTTATGACTTAATACTAATTTGTTTTTTAGGGTGCATTTCGTGTTTTTTTGTTGTGTGTTTATTTTCCGTGCATTTCTCGTATTTTTTGTTAAAACTTTTTTGGCACTGGGCACGATGGTCCGTATTTGTCCGGTTTGGCTATCTGCCTACTAAGGTACGGTTGCCACTCAACCCACTAGGCGGCTTTCTCGGATGCATTCCACACCACTTAGCGTATCTAGCAGGCTACCACTCACCTTTTAACCACTCTTTGAGTTTCTTGTTAACTAATTTTTCAAAAATTTTTATTTAAAAGCTTTTTTCCTTTTATTTAGTTAAATTGCGTGTTTTCGCACTCGCGAGTCGGCATATACAGCCGTTTCGCCGCAGTGGGTAACGCTTTTAATTTATTCACAAATTATTTTTTATTAGAAATCAACATTTTTGCGCCCGTGGGAGGTGTCGCCTGTTAATACCACAGGGTCCCCCACCGCGGCGGGTAGTTGATTTTTCTTTATTTTACATATTTTTTGCACCACACACACATTTTTGCACCATTTATTGCCATTCCTCTTAATTAAATTCGATTTTGTATATTCTGCCACCCGACACTTTTTCACTTTTTTCCACATTTTTCCTCTTTTTTTTGCTGAACTTAACTAACGCCGGGTTCAACCGGCTGCTCGGGCGCCAGTTAAGGCCAGTCATGGCCACGGAGGGGAGTAACCCCCGGAGTTTACCTTGTAATTGCAATTATCATCGTTGAAGGATGGATCCCCAGTATCCAGTCGTACCACTCCTGGTCTAGTCTTCGAGAATTGGCTTGTATTTCTTTGACGATTCTACGTTAAAATAAAACAGTAAACGCTTTTCCACGTTACAATTGGTTTTATTCAATATAAAAGAAAATAGTCTGCTTCAGTCGGCGAGCCAAAAAGAATTAAATTTAACTTAAGCTAAGAGCGGTCGGTTGACCGACCCGCTGCCCAACAGTGCCGCTGCATCAGCACATTTCGGTGCCGGCAGAGCGGCCGGGAATCTGAGCCGTCAGCATATTTGAAGTGTAGCGGATATGTTGCAACCGCTGGCGGCGGTTGTGTTGACTCTGCGACATTGTTGTTGTTATTCGACGCTAGAGTTGTGAATCGATCGGGGGGTGGGGAAGTGCCTGCTGAGTGACGGCGGTTCAGGGGTGGGGAAGTTCTTGTGAGCTGAGTTAGGCAGCTAACGGACGGTCAGCGCACTTCCGTTAGCATGTAGGTCGTAAATGTTGTGCGAGGGGGTGGGAAAGGGAGAGGCGCTGTCCGGTGTTAACTTATATATGTAGGTCAAAATAAGGCGGTAACAAAAATAGCACTATCCAGTCACAATGGCGAAAACAACAAATTAACTTCAAAATGTAAAACAAAAATACTTTTAATTCAAAACTATGATATTCAACTAGTGTGTTAATATTTTGTTGAGTATCCTTTATTGGCTATTACGGCCGCACAGCGCCTTGGCATGGAATCCACTAAATCCTGGTATCTAGAAATAGGAATCCTTTCCCAACTTTCTTTCACAACCATCCAAAGTGCTTCATTTGATGTTGGGTTGCAGGTGTGAACTGCCTTTTTGACATCAGTCCACAAATTCTCATTTGGATTGAGATCCGGGGACTGTGGAGGCCATTCCATGACGTTGATGGTTTTGTCCGCAAACTACTTTTTAGCTTTCTTGCTCGTGTGCTTGGGGTCATTGTCCTGCTGGAAGACCTAAACTAATGGCATTTCATCCTCTGCATGTGGTAGCATTACATTTTGCAGGATATCGACGTAGACGTGCTGATCCATGATCGTCTTAATCCAATGAATCGGACCTACTCCATATAACGAAATGCACGCCCATATCATAATATTGGAACCACAGTGCTGTTGCTTGGCAAACTTCATGCGTTAGCTACGTGCGGTCAATAGTGGCATTTTTTCTCGGACTACAAGCATTTAAATTATTTTTCCGTTGCCTAGTACGTATAGTTTCAATAGATGCAGAAATTTTAAAATATTTTTTAAGCTCTGTTGCTGGCTTAAATGGCTCTTTTTGCTCTGTCTTACCAGACGCTTGACGAGCACTGGCGACATTACGGATTTTCGCCCACGAGACTCCACTTTCGGGACAAATTTCTTGGCGTTACTGATCATTTTGTTGGAACAGCCCAGTATACGACCTATTTCGGCGAATGTTTTGCCTTCTTTTAGCATTTTTTGGATAACTTTCCTTTTTCATCACTGCAATGCTTTCCGCGACCCATATTAAAAAATAGCTATTAATTTTGTTTTTAAACTATGTTTTCCATTAAAAAAATAACTTTTCTAATAAACACGAGGGTTTCGCAATAATAATTTTCGTGCAAATGCTTTTTTTCTATGACAACATGTACTTAGTGCTATTTTTCACCGCGCTATTTTGCATTCTCCTTTCGATTTTGCTTCTTCTGAGAAGAACCGTTATCATTTAGTTCTTTTTCTTGCTCTCCCAAATCAGAGACTGTCAGTAAGGCAAGAAAAGAAACTGCAAACCAAAATTCTTTTAGTCAAGTTTTACTGTAAAATAAAGTGAGCTGCTTATTTTGGTGCTATTTTTTCACCGGCACTGTATATCTACTTACATTTCTAAAAGACTCGGAACGTTGAAAATGGAACAATAATATAACAACTCTAAACATATTGAAAAAGTGCTGTACATCGCATATTGACCGAAAAATTGGACATGAAAAAGTTATGAGCAAGATGGGTGCCGCGTTTGCTGACTTCAGAACAAAAACGTCGGTTCACACCTCTGCCGTTGCAATGGCTAAAATTAATGAATTAAAATTTGAATTGCTACCTCACGCCCCTTATTCGCCAGACTTAGCTCCCTCTGATTATTTCTTATTTCCAAACTTGAAAAAATGGCTCGGAGGAAAAAGATTTGGCAACAATGAAGAGGTGGAGTACGAGGTTAATGCCTATTTTGAAGAGCTTTACAGTTCTTATTATAAAAAAGGTATCGAAGCTATTGAGCATCGCTGGGAAAAGTGTATCGACCTAAAAGGATCCTCTGTTGAAAAATAAAAAAAAAAGATAAATTTTTGTGTTTCAGTAGTTAGGTCATATTCTAGATCATATTCTTGACTCTCGAGGCGAGCGGACGTGTTTATTAAGTGCTCCGAGCAACCAGTCGAAAAAACATATTAAAACGCGACAAGTGTGAGTGTTTTTTTGTGCGCGAGTGTATGTGTGTGTGCTAGCAGTGCTCTCGGTCGGTAGTGCAGTACGATCCAGAAAGCAGGCGATTGATAAAGCAGTGCTGATTGATAAGGCAGTGCCGTTGCAGATATACCCGTTCCCACCAGCACCTGACAACGGTCCAGGTGGCTTAGCGGAGGTACACTAACTTCAGCGCCGGCGATACGAGTTCGAATCCAGGCTAGTCAACAAAAAAAGTTTTCTTTTTTTATATTTATTAAATTAATTTTTGTATTAAATTTGAACTTTTACGTTTTGATTAGTTTCCTAAGGAGAAAAAAAGGCGCAAAGGTCGCGGAACTGACCAATTGCCAACTCTTCCGCTAAGGCGTCGCGCACCCAAACAGGGCTATGGCGACCGGCTTGGAGCGGTATAGCTCCCAACGGTAAAACGTCAGAGGGAAACTTTTGGCCACCGCAAGACTCCTTAGGATATATTTAACTAAATTACATTTTGATAAATGTCAACGCGTAATAATTCAACAAATGATACTGGCAAAATACCAACAACATCATGAGTCAGAGAGAACTCAATGCCCAAATGCTACAACAGCAAAACGATCGACGACTCCTGCCACGCAAAACGGTTACTCCCCCCCCCCACCCCCCTAAATCCCGACCCCCAAAACCCCCCACCCCCCAAAAAAAAAAAAATTTAACCTCCCAACAAGCAACAACAACATCAACGTTCCCACGGCAATCGGGTCTCAGTCCCGGAACCGACGCAGTGCTTACCACACTGCCCAAGGATTGCCAATCCCGGCACACGGGAAACCATGTACGTACCTTTCTTTTTTTACCCTCCCTATCCTATGTTTTTTCACTAACTGAGCAAGCCAAGCCGGCCGGCTTGCTCAGACTCCTCCTTCTTAGGGCCGGTGATGTTGAGTCAAATCCGGGTCCATCAGTCTATATGTGCTCAGTGTGTGGTAAGAGAATTACACGAAATGTGTGCTCAGTCCTCTGCTACACATGCAATGATTGGTGCCATTTGCGATGCTCAGGACTGACTCGACCCAAGGACCACCACCAAGATTTCGCATGCCCGGCATGTATGAACCCCCAACACAACTTAACTGCCCTCCCCTCATCGTCCGATGAAGCGAGCAGCTCCCCCACGAGCAGCCCCACCCCAGCAGCTACTCTAAACCACTCCACTAGGGACACAACAGCCCCACTTCCTGTTCCGCCAACCATAACACCCACCGCGTCAGCCCCACCCAGCGACAGCACCCCATCGGAGTTCTCAGTCCTCCAATGGAACTGTAACGGCCTAAGTAGGAAAATACATGAAATCACCGATTTCATGTCCCGCAAAGGCATCACCATAGCAGCTTTACAGGAAACTAAATTGACTAGTAGAAGCTCGCTAAACTCCTCATCCGGCTACAGCATCCTGCGCCAGGATAGAGAGAGAAATAAAGGTGGAGGCCTCGCCTTTATAGTGCACCAGTCGGTCACCTATAGACCCCTGAAGATACCAAGCACAGACGAGCACCTTGAGGTGCAAGGTATCGCTGTTAAGAGCGGAACTGATGAAATTGATATAATAAACATATACATACCACCAGTAGCAGCATGCCGCCCAGGCTTCCGCCCGGACATCCTCCACATATTAGAGGGCGAACATCGCCTTATCCTAGGCGATTTTAACGCCCATAGCGATTCATGGTTCTCCGCACTTGGATGCGACCCCAGAGGAGACCACTTAGAGGAGCAGCTAGATGCCTCAGATTTCAGTCCCATTAATGAGGACCATCCCACGCGCATCACGGCCACATGCCGCAGCTCTCCAGACATCACCATAGTCAGTCCAGCCCTCCTCATAAATACCACCTGGCACGCGGACATCGCCCTTGGCTCGGACCATATCCCTATCACTGTCAGAGTCACAAAAGATGCCGATTTCATCAACTCTGAGAACCGCACTTTTGTGAACTTCAACAAGTCTGATTGGGAAAGGTTCGAGTCAAGCACGGAGGCGGAATTCGCCCTGCTGCCACCCCCAACCTGCGTTCAAACTGGAGAAAAACGATTCAGGGCTATCATGCAAACAGCAGCAAAAAGATGCATACCTGCAGGTAGGATCCCCCGAATACGCCCCCTTTTCCCCTCTGAAGCTGCTAAACTAGCAGAAAGGAGAGACGAATTAAGGAAATCTGACGCAGCCAACCCGGAAATTCAAATTCTCAGTGACGAGATAACCAAACAAGTAAACTCGCACAGAAGAGCAATTTGGATCCAGAAACTTGAGGATATCGATAAGGGCTCTAAAAAACTCTGGAGCACCATAAAGCAACTGACGAACCCAAGGAAAAACGACTTGGTAGCAGTCAGCTTTGACGGCTATATACCACCTAACCCAACAAAATGCGCGTCAGCCTTTAACCGGCAATTTGTTCCACACCCTGGAAAGGCGGATAAAGGGAAACGCCGCATTCTTAGAAAGTTGCGCCACCTTCCCCACACTACAGACCCGATCACCTTCAGCATCGAAGAGGTAGAAAAAGCCATTAAGGACTCTAAGCCCTCCAGAGCCATTGGACCTGATGGCCTAGCATCCATCATGCTAAAACATATAGGCCCACTAGGAACACGATACCTCACGCATAACTTTAATTTATGCACAAAGACGCTCACTATCCCCTCAATTTGGAAGACGGGGAAAATCATTCCGATTCCCAAACCAGGAAAAGCAGCGGATCAAGGCTCTTCATACCGCCCCATCACGCTGCTCTCACCAGTAATAAAAATACTGGAAGCTCTAATACTCCCCACGCTCAAGGAACATCTTTCCCCATCTGAACACCAGCATGGTTTCATCGCGGGACACAGCACCACCACCGCCCTATGCGAGCTCTCCAGCAAGATAGCTACGGGACTAAATAGCAAACGTCCCCACGAAAGGTCCATCTTGGTTGCACTAGACCTCACCAAAGCATTCGATATGGTGAACCACACCATCCTGCTAGAGGATCTCTCGTGCAGCAGTCTGCCTAATGGCACAAAAAGATGGCTGACAAATTACCTGTCTGGTCGTCAAGCCAAGGTCGATTTCAGAGGCTCCAAGTCGAAAACTAGGACCATAAAACAAGGAGTCCCCCAAGGAGGCGTTTTATCACCACTCCTTTTCAATTATTACGTGGCAAAAATCCCTCACCCACCAAATGATGTCAACCTGGTCACCTATGCGGATGATTGCACAGTCATCACCACGGGGAGGGACATAAAAATACTGGAATCACGTCTAAATGCCTACCTTCCAGAACTATCAAACTTTTTCGAAAGTAGGAATCTTAGCCTATCGGCTCCCAAATCAACGGCCACCCTTCTAACAACATGGACAAAGGAAGTAAACCTGGCCCTTAATGTCCATATAAACAATCAACTCATCCCCACTATCAAATACCCCAAAATCCTAGGCATCACTTTTGATCCTCTATTCACGTTCGCAAAACACTCGGAGGATACGATTAAAAAAGTGAGAAACCGAAACAAAGTCCTGAAAGCCATTTCAGGCAGCTCATGGGGTAAAGATAAGGAGACTATTGCAACAACCTACAAAGCAATAGGCAGATCCATCCTAAACTACGCCGCACCAATCTGGTCCCCAACAATAAGCGAGACACAATGGCGTAACCTCCAACTGGCACAAAATGCAGCGCTAAGAGTGGCCACGGGATGTCATATTATGACCAACCCTGACCACTTGCACCAGGAAACGGAGATATTGCCTGTGAAAAACCACAACCAGCTACTCACGCAGCAATTTTTAATAGGATGCCACAACGAAGCCCACCCAAATAACGCCTGCATAAAAATAAATATGACCCAAAGAGCAGTTCCAGTGCGACTGGATCTCCGCACGGAACTTGCCAACATAGAGGGATTCCTAGGAGCAACCCCACACACCCAAACATCATGTGCAGAGGCTAAAAAGTTAGCGCACACCCAGATGGTAAACAGGACAATAGAAACTTACCAGGACAACTTAGTTCTAGGAGGTAGGCCACCACCCATCAACAAGGCCGAGGAAACACTCCCAAGAACCACCAGGACCACACTAGCCCAACTACGATCAGGAAGAAGCCGGTTCCTGAACAGCTACCTCGCTCGGATAAACCCAGAGGTTTCCGACGAATGCCCCAAATGTGGCAACAGCCCGCATAACACTCAGCACCTTTTCAGTTGTCCCCTTAACCCCACCACCCTCACAGCACTAGATCTGTGGACCCATCCAATCGAGGCAACATCTTACCTCGACCTGGAAATACAGACACAACGAAATGGAACACCTACTACCCGCTCGTATGTGCAGATTGGCATCGATCGGTATGTACAAATAAATAAACGCAAACTAAGCCCGCAAAACAAAAAAAGCGGCAACACTCCAAAAATAAACATAACAAGCGATATACCTGTGGACAAAGATCCCCTCACTGGGAATAGGTTCCAAATTCTTGGCCAACAGTCTGATGCTGAGTGTGAAGAAAAAGCTCCAAATGCCCCTAAGCCAAAGCCTCCACCCATTTAAATAAGGGATAGCAACTGTGCGGCCCTAGTAACAAAGCTTGTATCGCTAGTAGGCAACAACAACTTTTATGTAACATCCGTCAACAAAGGCAATATACGCGAAACAAAGCTCCAAGTCAACACCGAAGAAAATTATCGAGCAGTCGAAAAATGCCTAAGAGCTGAAAATAAAAGCTACTACACCTACTAACTAAAAAGAAGCAAGGGTCTACAGGTAGTAATCAAGGGCATTGAATCAAGTGTACCTGTAACGGAAGTCGCTTCTGCCTTGGAGGAAAAGGGATTCAAGGTAAAGTCCGTTATAAACTTAATAAACAGGGACAAAAAACCGCAGCCACTATTCAAAGTTGAACTAAGCCCGGAAGACACAGCTCCTAAAAATAATGAAGTCCACCCAATTTACAAACTACCTTTCTTATTGCACCGCAGAATAACCGTAGAGGAGTCGCACAAACGCACAAATCCAGTGCAATCAAGTACCAATTGCCAAGAATTTGGGCACACAAAAGCCTACTGCACCCTGCGATCAGTTTGTGTAGCATGCGGAGAGCTGCACAACACTGCCTCATGCCCTGCTAACAAGGAGGATCCATCTGTCAAAAAATGCAGTAACTGTGGAGGTAACCACACTGCAAACTACAGAGGTTGCCCAGTCTACAAAGATCTGAAGAGCAGGATTAATACGCGCACAGAATTTGCCCGATCCAATGGAAACCTTAATCAGTTCACACCCTCGCAGTCGACCCCTGAGTCTTCTTCACCAAAGCTACGAGACCGACCTTTGCCCCAACGACTACAACCCAAGGTGTTTCTTTCGCAAGCGCCTTGAAACTAGGAAATGATAGACCCGCACCCATATCTACGGTTTCGCAAGAAATTCGAAGTGAGCCGACACTGCCATCAAAACAAGCGGAACAACCATCAAACTATAGTAGCTTAGAAACTATGTTTCTATCGTTACAGCAGACGCTAAAGGATTTTATGGTATATATGCAAAACGCAATGCAAGAACAAATGAGAACACAAGGAATTCTCATTCAAATGCTCGCTTCGCAACAATCCAAGTAATGGCTCTCCTACGAGTTTCACTCTGGAATGCAAATGGTATTCCCCGCCACAAAGTGGAGTTATCAAAATTTCTCCAAGACAATGAAATCGACATAATGCTTCTTGCAGAAACTCACTTGACGGACCGATACAACTTTCAATTACCTGGGTATGCATTTTACGGCACAAGTCACCCAGATGGCAAAGCCCATGGTGGCACTGGCATCCTCGTCAGAAGCCGCATCAAGCATTACCCACTATCAGGATTTTCGGAAAACTACCTACAAGCCACATCTATATGTGTAGAATCTAAAAGAGGCAATATCACTCTGTCCGCGGTTTACTGTCCCCCACGTTTCGCAATATCAGAAAACCAATTCCTAGATTTCTTTAATACAATTGGTCAACGCTTCTTGGCTGCGGGTGACTATAATTCGAAACATCCCCACTGGGGCTCCAGACTGACCAATCCCAAAGGGAAGCAACTCTACAGCCTACTCACGCGCGATCAAACAAACTCGACTATGTATCTCCGGGAAGGCCTACATACTGGCCGGCAGATCCAAAGAAATTACCCGATCTTATAGACTTTGCTATAACAAGAAAAGTTCCACAAAACTTGGTAACTGCAGAAGCCCTTGCTGACTTGTCGTCAGACCATTCTCCAATAATATTCACCCTTCTGGAGTGCCCTCATGTTAGAGAATATCCTCGGAGACTGACATCACACAAGACAAACTGGCTCAAATACAAAAAATATATCAGCAGTCACATCGAGCTGAGCCCAACCATAAACAGCGAAGAAGACATCGACAATACTGTTCAAGCCCTCACCTCTATCATTACTGCCGCTGCTCATCACTCAAACCCCCAAACGACAACAACAGCACCTCAGCAAGATCGTAGATTGACAAACAGTTACATTGACCGGCTGGTCACAGAAAAGCGGCGTGCAAGAAGAGAATGGCAAAGCTTTAGATCGCCTGCCGCAAAAAATCGTCTGAGACTTGCAGAACGCGTACTTCGCAAAGCACTCGAAGCCGAAGAACAGCTAGCACATAGCCGTTATATCGAAAAATTATCGCCTACAAGCACCAAATTTCCCCTATGGAGGGCACGCGCCAGCATAAAGCCACCTGCAAAGGTAGACACGCCTCTAAGAGATCAGACAGGAAGATGGGCCCGCAGCGACGAAGAAAAGGCAACTGTCTTTGCACTTCACCTTAGAAATGTTTTCCAGCCAAATCCTCCAACCAATGGCTATGAACTTCCATTGGTTCCGACCGCCGCACAAACTGACCCAATCAAAGTTCATTCGCTAGAAATAAAAATGCCATCGGAGAGCTAAATCCCAGAAAAGCTCCTGGACATGGCCTTATTACACCTAAAATGATTATGGAACTTCCAAGTCCCGCCATTACATATGTCTCAAGACTTTTCAATGCTGTTCTGCGATGTGGATACTTTCCAACTCAGTGGAGGAGGTCCACAATCATAATGATTCAGAAACCAGGAAAAGATAAAACACAAGCGTCATCATACAGACCCATTAGTCTGCTACCTTGCCTGTCAAAACTATTTGAGAAGATCTTACTCAGTAAAATTGATGCCCATGCACAAAATATCATTCCCTCACATCAATTTGGGTTTAGAGCAAAGCATGGGACTATTGAGCAAGTCAACCGTTTAACTTCAGACATTCGGACTGCGTTTGAGCACCACGAATACTGCTCTGCAATTTTCTTAGATGTTGCCCAAGCATTTGACCGCGTTTGGTTGGATGGTCTTATATTCAAGATAAGGACAATGCTTCCCCCAAATACTCACAAAGTACTAGAAAGTTACGTCAGTAACAGAGTATTTACAGTTCGTCAAAATGAGTACACAACGGAAGAGTTCACTATAGGAGCCGGAGTGCCGCAGGGTAGCGTACTCGGTCCTCTCCTATATGTAATGTACACTGCCGACATACCAACAGACCCCCGACTTACAATAAGTACTTTTGCGGATGATACGGCAATATTAAGCAGATCACGATGTCCAATTAACGCAACAAGTCTGCTGGCAAGCCACCTAGCTAAAGTGGAAGAGTGGCTGGCCAACTGGCGCATAAAAATCAACGAGCAAAAGTGTAAACATGTGACGTTCACACTCAACAGAAGCACCTGTCCCCAGCTATCCTTAAATGCAACCCAGATCCCGCAATCAAACGATGTTGTATACCTAGGTGTGCACCTCGATAGAAGGCTCACATGGCGCAAAACACATAGAGTCGAAAAAGCTTCAAATCAAGCTAAAGGCCAACAGCCTTCACTGGCTAATCAACTCCCGTTCCCCTCTTAAACTGGAATATAAAGTCCTACTGTACAAAAGCATCATAAAGGCTGTCTGGACGTATGGCTCGCAGTTATGGGGAAATGCCTGTGCGAGCAGTGTGGACATCCTTCAAAGATCACAATCAAGAATTCTCAGAACCATCACTGGAGCGCCATGGTACATTCGCAATGAGTGTATCCACAACGACCTCAGCATCCCATTGGTCGAAACTGAAATAGAGCAACTTAAACAAAAATATTCTGAGAAGCTTCTCACCCACCCAAATCAACTTGCAAAATCTCTTTCCATGCTAGCAACGCATTCTCGCCTCAGGAGAAATGACCTACCAACCCAGCGACTGACTTGAAGGGCCGCAGAACACAAACTAACTCCAACAGGGGATGGTTTATAAAATAGCTTCTAGATTAAGATCTGAAAAATTATTGTTAGTCTCATTAAGAGAAGATTCAATAAATACAAAATAAGCAAAAAAAAAAAAAGTAGTTAGGTCGGCTATTTCTGGGACCGCCCTCGTAGGTGAGCGCAGTTCTCAGTGTCCGTTTTGTAGTTAAGTCTCTTGTCAGTCGGTGTGTTAATAATGTGAAGCATTTCAAGAGTGTACCGCTTATTGTAGTATTGTTCTTGTTGGAGAATAGTCGCAGCCTCAAAATCTGGTGAGTGGCCGCTCTCGACACAGTGTGTCGCAAGTGCAGTTTTTTGTATATTCGTTTGATGTCGTAACTTCAAATCTGATTTGTGTTGGGCTATCCGGGTCTTTAATTTTGATTTTGTCGTCCCTATGTAGATTTTGTTGCAATCGTCGTCTTTATCTCCCCTGCATGGTATTTTGTAAATGGCTTTGCTGATGTCCGCTTTATCTATTTTTGATTTGGTCCTGTTGTAAAATATTTTCATTGTATTTGTAGGCTTGTGTGCAATTTGTGTGTTTTTTGTATCATAGCAATCTGATCGGGCTAATCGTTCTGATAGTTCAGGTACGTATGTGAGTGATTTGTATTTTTTAGGTTCCTGTGTTGTCCTTTTATATGCATTCTTGTGTTTTTTCCATTAAGACTGTGTTATCCACATAGAGAAATTACTGTTTTCTAAAATTAATTTTATTTCCAGTTCTATGGCAGTGTGATATGTCGCGTCGCTGATGTTTAACATTCGTTGAATACAACCAAGGGCCGTATTCAATATCTTATTTTTCGGGTGTTTTGAATTAAAATTAATAATCCGTCCTGATGCAGTTGGTTTCATGTACCATTTTGTTTTTAGAGTGTTGCCGTGTCTATTTATTGTGGTTTCTAAATAGGGTAATTTTCCGTCTGCTTCTAGTTCCGAGGTAAATTTAAAGTTCCTGTGCGCATCCATAGTAGTTTGTTCTTCATCATCCTTCACTATGGCAAACAAGTCATCTACGTATTTTGTGAGTACTCTGGGTTGGCTTGTCAATTTTCATAGAGTGCTCTCTAGCAGTTCTTCCATGATGATGTCGGCTATGATGGGTGAAGCAGGCGAGCCCATGGTCATTCCTTTTAACTGGGTATATATTTTGTATTGAGGTCGTGGGTTCAATCCCGCCTCGGAACATCTAATGATAAGTTTTTTTCTTTGAATAAACTTTACACCCGGCCACACCTCTTTGCTGTTGGCGCCAGCATTGCAGTAATTAGCCATGAAAAGCTTCTCAAACTGCCGTTCGGATTCGGCGTTAAACTGTAGGTCCGTTTCTCTTGTGCTAAAAATTAGAAGCGCACAAGCCAAGAGATTGAGAGAGGCTCGGCTTTGGCCCTTTGGGGCTGTGTCATCTTGACAAGCTAATTTTACTTTTTGCTATATATTTTGTCTAGTATGTCCATAAATAGTTGTCTGGGTATTTTTGTGTACTCTCTGATTTATGGCCATTTTTGTCTAATGGTGTCCATTGCTAGATCTATTGGTATACTGGGGAATAGGGACACAACATCAAAGAATACAAGAATTTCGTCGTCACATATGTGGGTGTTGTTTACTCTTTGTTTAAACTTCGTCGCATTCTTAACATTAAAGATTGACTCCGCCGTAATATTGTTCTGTATCTTCGCTAGATATCTGCAGAGTTCATGATATGGTGAATCTATCGATGAACAAATCGGTCTCAATGGGGTTCCTTCCTTATAGATCTTGGGTCCTATCCTTGGCGGAAGCGCTGTGCTCGTCGTGAGCTGATTTCTTTCGGCCTTTGAAATTAGCTCCAGCTTAAAAGTTTATCCATTGTTTCTTCTTTGGAGTCTTGATGTCGGATCTTGTCTTAAAGTTCTATATGTGCACAAATCCCCTTATATATTCGTCATTTTTTTCTTATAGTCGTCAGATTCCAAAGCTACCGTTTTATTCCCTTTGTGTAATGTTACGTCGGATTCTTATTTTTTCTTCTTACGGGTTTTATCGGCTTATGCTGACTACCAGGGTAGCCACAGATGACGTTCTAGCTTACCGTTGTGAATTGGGATCGGGAGTGCGCACTTCTTGCTATTGCTCGGTCTATAGCTCGCCGGATTGGTCGGGGTTCTTCCTCACCCATTAGCACGACACCATTGACACATTAAAATAAGTGCGCTTTTAGAAAACAAAAAGACAAAATCAATTAAAATCAAGCAGCAAACACGAAGGATCTACTGTATTTGGAAATATCTGTTCCGACCGGACATCAAACTTAACTTCGTCAGATTTACTTTAGTGAGAGAACTGAGGTGTTGGTAGTCTCTCGTCTCTACCCTTCCCAGCCATGACAAGCAGAGAAAATGTTGTTGTTCGTCCCTATAACAAGGTTCTTTAAACCTTCAATTACCTTTGTAAGCAGTTAACATGGGTACTTGACAGACCAAATTAAAACACTAAATATTCATATTAGACAACATAACAAATTTCATTTATTAACAAGATCATATCTTGAAGGCATGTTTCTTTTCCTTACCGCGTAAGGCAATTAAACAAAAGGGGAATGTGAAAATTATTGCAACAAAAAATAACTTATTTTACTACAAGTTTATAAATTTATCAAAATTAAGATATTATCATTCTGTGATATTCACTGTTCAAAACAAATCGAAACTCAACTTTAAGGTGACCTAATTAAGGTTCAAGGGTCTGCATAGATATATACCATATATAAAAGGAATTTTATAACTCACTCTGGGTTACACAATATGTGATTTACTTATACCAGAAATTATTCCATCGAAGCGAACGTTGGGCCCAAGGAACACGACGAGGCTGGATAATTATTGCTAAATGTTGTTAACAAAAAGATAAACATATAATAATCTATATATGTGCAGGGTCAAAGATCATAAAAGTTGAGAATCTCGATCGACTTTGCTTATTTAAGTTATGGCCAGTCATGGCCGGTGAGTGGATAACCCTCTGATATTACCTAATTAATAAAATATCCATTGCCTTGTTTTCCAATCTCGTCCTGTAAATATCCCAACTCCAGTCCAATAATTAGTCAAGACAATTAAACGTTACAAATATTTCATTTATCAAGAAAGATTGAGTTCTGGTTCATTCGGGGGTACAATAGGAATTAAAACTAACTTATTCTACCAATGGTCGGATGACCAAGCCGCTGCCCAAGAGTCCCGCGGCGTCGGCATATTTCGGTGCCGGCAGAGCAGCGAGAATCCCGCGGAGTCAGCATATTTCGGTGCCGGCAGAGTGCAGCGGATATTGTGAAACCGCCAGCGGTGATTGTTTTTGGTTCCACAACTTTGTTGTTGTAATCGGACGCTAGCGCTGCAGTTTCATTTAGTTGATCGAGGGGTGGGGGGTGACGAGTGAGCGAAGTTTTAGCTGAGACAGCTAATTGACGGTCAGCGCTCTTCCGTTGTTATGATGTTGCCGCTGTCGTGGTGTCGCTCTGTCGTTCCAACGGGGCATAGCATTGTTGTAGCCACTAGAACTGCCGTTGTTATTTGTGCGGCCGTTGGTATGTGGGCTGTAGCTGTTGCGCGAGGGGTGAAGGGAAGGGGCCGCTGGCTGGTGTTAACTCCTCCCCATCACAAAATCTGTGTCCCACAGATCAGTGGGCCTTGGCTGCAGGTTCGCAAGGGCCCTGCGCTTCCAGGTTCAAAGGGGGGTCACGTAGCTTCGGTATGCCCCTGGTCGACGTTATTTTCTTCCAGATAGAATACATTGCTGCCATGATTAGTAGGGCTATGATTATTTCTGCGGAGAAAAGATTAAAATGTTATTTGACATGGCCGATAATTTCTGAAGATTTTCCATGCTGAAATCGTGGACATATTTTAGTGACAGTTCATAGCCCGTGGTCGTAATATGGGTTAGAACTGCCGGCATTGCCATCAAGTGTGTTGATGAGTAGCTGCTGTAGTTTCGGCCGCCGATCGTGATCGTTTCGTTGTCGAATTGGATGACGTATGAGCCTTCCAAGTGGTGACTCTTTTCCGGAATGGTTACTGTTCCGTTACAATTTGCTAAAAAAATGGTGCCATCATCGCCGAGTTCCACTACTTCCTGGTTGGTCCTTAGATAGTCGCATGCTGCCTGTCCTCCTTTTAATAGCTTAGGAATGCAACTGTCCTCCTCTAGCTTATATAAGTGTTTCTCTTGGCAAACTGTTGTGTTTCCAATAGACAAGCAGTTTCCAAGGACGGCGTACGTTTCTAATTTGCCCATTGCCACCTTTTTGTATTTTAACACGACCTGTCTGCCTTCAGATATAGTTGGGTAGATCCACATTAGTCGGTTTTTCCTGTCTACTACCTTGGGCATTGCCATGATATACAAAAGTGCGGTTCCATTTGTTAATATTGTTGGCCTGGAGAATTCGATTGCCTCCACAACGTTTTGATATGGGAGGCTGTCCACTTCCGACAATATTGTGACGATCTCGTCGTGGTCCAATAGATTCGTGTTGACTACTCCAGTCTTCGCGAGCTGGCAGGCTCTCATCATCTCGTTGACCTGATCTGCTACAATTATTGCTTTGTGTAATACAGCCGTCATCGCGTGGAATTCCCCGTCAATTGCGTTAACTCTTCCGATAACGTGGTTGAGTCTCTGGAGCGATTCGTGCGTTGACTCGAACAGCTTGGTATTGATTCGAATTTGCTGGTTGCTGTTCCTTGCCAAGTTGCCCTCAGCCTTCAAAATGGCGTCCCAGTCAGATTTGTCTGGTGAGCCCGCAACCTATTTCCAAGCTGACCCTAGCCAATCGATAGATCGTGGCTTGCGTCCTGGTGCGCTAGTCATCCGTGAAATGCCTTCTGATGCGTATTGTAGGTAGTGATCAGCCACAGCGTTAATCCTTTGGTCGGTGATTATTTTTGTCTCGTCGGTTACTTCGTTGATAATGTGCTGCATGTGACTCAAGTCGATGACGTGAGCTAGTTTAAAAACGCCTTTGGTGGGCCAGACGGAACCTTGTTGCAAAGGGACAACTGGTGCATCGTACTTGAAGATATGAATGGCGGTCGTTATAGCGCCAAAAAAGGGGTTTAAATGTAGATGAGATGGTAAATACTTATAATTAATTGTTTAAAATGTGTTAATTCTATGTGTGTAAGTGTTTGTTTTTGTTTTTTTTGTGAATTTTTTGGGTTTTTTTAAGAATATTAGCCTATTTGGGTCGTTGTTTGCTTTCTTAATTAATTAATTATTTTTAGATTATTGTCATTTTACTTAAGGTTGAACTTAACTCCTATTTTTGATTTCATGATTACAATATTTTTGGAAGAGTTTCGTGTTTGTCAAGAGCCACTTGCTGAGAGTTCGTAAAACGTTTAATTTCCATTTCCCCTTATAATTGGTTGAATTGTGTTAAAATTTTTGCGATATTTACGTTATAAACCTCCTACCTTCCTGCATTGCTCACATGACAATATGGAAAAGCAATACGAAAAAGTAAAACGAGAAGTACAAGTAATTAATGAAAAACAACTTGAAATTTGAAGTGCCCTTAACTCAACTTCTCAAGTGGGACTTGTGAAAGATTTTACCCGACTTGGTTTTCACAGTGACCTTCCTGTTCTCTTGATCCTCTTCTGCCTTGAACCGTTGTTTTTCTTTCGGTTTGATTTGGTTGTTGGCGACATATACTGTTTCGCCCTGATCATAAGAAATAGGATCGCTTCTATTCGTATTACGTCTGTTGTTTGTTAGTTCCTGTTTGTGCTCAATGAGTCCCCTAACGTCTTCTAAGATCTGTTGCTTGAAATTAGATAGACCCTGTTAGTTTATTCTGGAAGAACGATCAAGGAAAATATCAACAGGTTTTTTATTCGTCACCGAATGGACAGAATTATTATACCTGTCTACAACAATCGGTACCAATTCGGTGCTCTTAAAAGTCGGGTATTCGATTTTCAAGCATCGATATATTTGTTGTTTATCGGGATTTTGTGGCGCACATATCCCGAATGAGGGTGTTCACACAAAGAATCGGAGAGTTTGTGAGGAGTAATTCCTCACAAGCCGGGAGTTACAGGGTAGCACGGCAAATTGGGGAAAGCTCGCTCTCATAGTCAAAGAGAGAGAGAGAGAGATCTGTGGAGAGTTAGAGAGCAAGGGCCGTGGCCGGAGAGGCAAAGGCCTTGCTTCTAACGGAACCGTAACTGGAGGACGGCGGCGAGCGGGGATTTGGCGGAGAGGCGAGAAACCAACGGGACGGAATGTTCTAGACGGCTGCAAGCAGACGGTTCGTGTTGCTAGGCAGCACGAAAGCAGCGGAAGTCCCGTTGCAGCGACAGCAGCGAAAGGCCTCGATGGAGCAGCAGCAGCGGAAGGCCCCGGTCGAGAAACAGCAGCAGAGGCAAATGAAGCCAGGCAGGCCCCGTTTGAAACACATAACGGTGTCTGGGATGAGACAGGCCCTGCTTGAAGCAGCGGAACGGGGCCTGCGGAGCAACTATATAAGGAGCGGCTGCCCAGAAGACGGGACAGTCGGAGATTTACAAGTGCGCGGAGCGGCAGTAATCAGTGTGAACCGAAGTGCGAGCAAACGACAACCGAAACGGCAGAGTGGCGTAAAACTTGCGGAAAGTTGAAGCGATTGGCTCAACGTTAAGTGGCAAGGAAGTCAACGGTAGTCAGAGAAGGCAGAGTGACGTAAACTTGCGGAAAGTCGACGCGATTGGCTCGACGTTAAGTGGCAAGGAGGTCAACGATAGCCAGTGTGTAGTGCGAAAGTCCTGCGAGGTCGAGGCGATTTGCACGACGAAGACGGACGTGGTACTAGAAACTGAGCGAGTACTTCGAATTCGGTACGGGAGCAAGCACGAACGGACAAACGGTCGAATTAAGAACTTAAGTGTTCAAAGAATTGTGAACTTAGCCTAAGGCTTATTACCAAGTGATTTACATCAACCCAAATATAGAATTAAGTACATTTAAATCGTTGTCTTCTTATTTCTGGCAATTCTTCAATATAAATTTGTTAAAGCGATCCCCTAGCACCCCTGAGCTACGCCCAGCTGCAAAGGTTCGTTACAACTGGCGCCCAACGTGGTATTGCAAGAATAAGAAGAGTAAAACAGCGTAAAAATGGTACGAGCATGGGTGTATAACCTCAAAAAGGAGGAGTTGGTTAAATATACGAAGGAATTTGGGTTGGAAGTGAGTGGAACAGTGGAAAATATGAGGAAAGAGTTTGGTGAATGGGCACAAAATATGGAAAAAGACTTGAGAGTCGGTCTGAGGATCGACGAATTGGCCAGACTTCACGCCAGGAACAGTCCCGTAAAAGATCAGCTACAGCTACCGGGGCAGGACTTCGAACTGGAGGAGTTGTCCATGCCCAGTATGACCGCTGAAGCTAAAAATAAGCGGAACAAGGAAGGACAGACGCCGGAACAACCACCAAGGAGTGACTACTCCAAAGTAGCCAAGCAGGTGAGAGAATGGGGAATAAGTTTCGATGGACAAGGCAAGCCACTAGAGTTTATTGAACAAGTAGAGGGACCGCGGACACATACCTAGGACAATGCCAGAGCTTGTAACGAACCTTTGCAGCTGGGCGTAGCTCAGGGGTGCTAGGGGATCGCTTCAACAAATTTCTATTGAAGAATTGCCAGAAATAAAAAGACAACGATTTAAATGTACTTAAGTCTATATTTGGGTTGGTGTAAATCACTTAGTAATAAGCCTTAGGCTAAGTTCTTCAATTCAGTTCTTAATACGACCGTTTGCCCGTTCGCGCTTGCTCCCGTACCGAATTCGAAGTACTCGCTCAGTTCTAGTGCCCCGTCCGCTTCCGTCGTGCAAATCGCCTCGACCCGCAGGACTTTCGCACTACACACTGGCTACCGTTGACCTTCTTGCAAATTACCGTCGAGCCAATCGCTTCGACTTTCCGCAAGTTCCCGTCACAATGCCTTCTCGGTTTAACGTTCGCTCGCACTTCGGTTCACAAAATAACTGCCGCTCCGCGCACTCGTACTTCACCAACTGTCCCGTCTTCTGGGCAGCCGCTCCTCCTATAGCTGCTTCGCAGGCCCCGTTCCGCTGCTTCAAGCAGGGCCTGTCTCATCCCAGACACCGTTATGTGTCTCAAACGGGGCCTGCCTGGCTTCATTTGCCGCTGCTGCTGTTTCTCGACCGGGGCCTTTCCTCTGCTGCTGCTCCATCGCTGCAACGGGACTTTCGCTGCTCTTCGTGCTGCCTAGCAACACGAACCGTCTGCTTGCAGCCGTCTAGAACATTCTGTCCCGTTGGTTTTTCGCCTCTCCGCCAAATCCCCGCTCGCCGCCGTCCTCCAGTTATGGTTCCGTTAGAAGCAAGGCCTTTTGCCTCCGGCCACGGCCCTTGCTCTCTAACTCTCCACAGATCACTCTCTCTCGCTCTATTATCAAGGAGAGCGAGCTTTCCCCAATTCGCCGTGCTACCCTGTAGTTCCCGGCTTGTGAGGAATTACTCCTCACACTCCCCCTTTCTTCATGCTATTTTTGTTCCCACACAAAAACCCATTAACTCCTCCATAACCTCCCGTTCACTGTATTCAACTCTCCCCCTTTTAAGTTTGCGCGCACCTTTTCCATTTGCGCGCCCCTTTACTATTTTTCGCTCACATTTAAACTTCCGCGCCTTTGGCTTAAAGTCCCGCTCCCCATTTAAATTTTCGCGCCACCTTTTTCCCCTATGCCCTTCTGGTCACACCAGCACGTGATCGATAACACCGATATCGCTATCGCTACTCGATACGTTGCCGCCAGTGTGACCGTTGCACCGATTATTTTCGGTATTCCCCACGCCTTCTATCGATATCGATTCCGATACCGATCGTGCCACCATGCTGTTCCACAGGTAAGTTTCTGTGTATAAAATTTTCCAAAATATCGCCTAATGCCGCTTTTCTTCCTCCCACAGGTACACTGATTTTTCCCCTTCCGCCCAGGTTAGTTCCCCCCTGCTTTTCCCCCCCCCTGCCGCCCGCCCATTCATTGTGTTGTTTTTTTCCTTTCAGCCAGCGCGGCCGGCTGGATGTTACTCACCCTGACCCATGGCCAGGCTGCCTCTGCTGTCGCCCTGATGCTGCCGCCTCTGCTGTCGCCCCGATGCTGCTGCTGATTTGCGTGTTTACAAATTGTGTGAAAATTGTGTTTTAGTTTTTTTTTGTTTTGTATGTGTGTTTCGTTGGTGGCTCCGCCAACCGGGTGGCGTTCGCCACCTGATTGTTCCCCTGGCGCGGCGCAGTGACTACCGCCCGCCAGGCGGGAGTTTTATTGGTGGTCGCGCCGGGCGACCTCGGCCACCCCCCCCAGGCTCCCGCCCCGCTGTGTTTGTTCTGCCGTGTGTTCGTGTGTGAAAATAAAGTGGGTTAATGTTTCGGTTGTTTTTCTTTAATTTTATTTTTTTTTCGTTTTTTTTTTATGCCCCTTCCTCGCTGTCGTGTGCTCCCTCTCACGAACCGCGTGCGCGTCCCCACCGGATCCGGTGTGGGTCGGCCCCTGCCGTGGATCTCTCTCCGGCCCGCGCTCCCCAACCTCCGGCGAGTCGCCCTTTCCTTCCTCCCCCCTCCACGAACGCCGACCTCACCTGAGGCACCTCTCGCTCCGGCACGAGTGCTGTCTGCCCCAGGTGGGTCGCTCGTTGGGTTTCAGGGGAGCTGGCTACTCCCCACAGCCCCTTCTCTCCTTCCGCCGTCCCCTCCTCCTCCACTCTTCCCTCCTCCTTGTCTGCCACCGCAGCTGTGATCTCCGGTGCCGACTCCTCTGGGTCCCGCCGGAGCCCTCGCGGATCCCGCGAGTTGGAGGCCCGAGGTTCGACGGGCTCATCCACCTCCTCGATGACGACCGTCGACGCCTCCCGCTCTTCCGGCTCCTGCTCCTCGTCCTTCCGCCACGGCTCGCTCCAACGGTGCACCGTGGTCAACTCGTGGTGCCACCGACCAGCCACGACCGCCGCGTCTGGTGCACCGTTGGTGGTGGGACCCAGTCGCCTTGGTCCTCCGCTCGCGGCTGCTGGCCGCCCGCCTCCGCGGGTCCCCATTCGGGCCCTTCCGAATTCCCCATATGGTCCTGGGGGCTCCCCTTCCTCCCACTCCGGGATTTGGGTAAGTGGCGGGGAGCCTGCCGGCTTCCCTCTTGCTGCCTCCGCTTCCTCCTGCTCCTCGTCCGAATCCGACAGGACGACAACCTCCGGGATCGGAGTAGGTGGGCGAGCGGGCCTCCAGCCTTGCTCCGGCTCTACCCACACGTCGTCCTCTGCCTCCCACCCTCCTGCCTCCGCCGGCTCGGTTTCGTACGCCCATTCCCCAACCCATATGGCTGAGGAGGGCGACACCGAAACCGGCGGTGCGTCCTCGCTTGCTTCCGCGTGGCTCCGGGCAGGAGAGCGAGCTTTCCCCAAGGAATTACTCCTCACAAGCTGTTAAAAGAGATAGCTCTAAAGTGGTATGTGGCAAATAACCAGCAGTGGACCACTTGGGTAGCGCTCCTGGACAGTTTCCAAGAGTACTTTCTGCCAAGGGACTACTTTACAAAGGTGGAAGACGAAGTGCACAGAAGGAAACAGGGATTATCCGAAAAATTTAAGGTATACATGGTCGAGATGCAGACTTTAATGCGACCACTGCGTTATAAACCATCTAGGCAGTTAAGTACGATATTAAATAACAGCTTGCCAGATTTGAGAGCGTTTGTACGACCATTTTTGTGCGACAATCTAACCCAACTAATGAAGCTAGTAGACGAATTTGAAGAGTTGGAGCGAGACAGGTACAATTTGAGGCAGGAAAGCAGACCGAATAGGTCGCGTGTTTGCGAGCAATTTGAAGCAAGGATAAGTTTCGGGAATAAGGAATTGGCAATGGAATTACTGGTCCTGCCAGGAGTCATAGATGGACTGGTGTTGGGATGGGATTTCCTAGTAAAGGCCGATTTGAAAGTGGAATGTGCGGGGATGACAATTAAGATCCCACCAAGAGGCAGAAGAAATGGTTGTTTGGAGGAGAAAATATCGGTGGCAGTCGTGGAAATCGAGAACAGTCCAAAAAAGCCAAGAACAAGAGATGAGCCTGAGTTAGAAAGTCCAAAAACGCGCGTAGAAAAATTTTTGCAAAAAGAATTAGCAGAATTTGCAAACATGAAGGGTCTATCGAACATTACACAACATAGGATAACTATGAAGGACGACAGGCCGGTAAAGCAACGATACTTTCCAAAAAATGCGAAAATGCAGGCTGAGATAAACAGCAAAGTGGATGAACTTTTGGAAAAGGGTTGCATTGAGCCGTCGAAAAGTCCTCATAGTGCACCAGTGGTAATGGTCAAGAAGAAGATCGGAAAATGGAGGTTTTGCGTCGATTTTAGGGACATGAATGCACGATCTGAAATGGATGCATATCCACTGCCTAGGGTAAATCATATCCTTGAGCGATTGAGGGAAGCGAAGTACATTAGTAGCCTCGACTTAAAGGATGGCTACTGGCAAATTCCATTGGAACCGGAAAGCAGACCATGTACAGCTTTTACGGTTCCAGGAAGGGGGCTATTCCAGTGGCGAGTGATGCCGTTTGGCCTCGCATCAGCTCCATCCACTTTCCAAAGAGCACTTGACCAAGTAATTGGTCCAGAAATGATGACGCATGCGTTTGCATATTTGGACGTCATCATTGTGATTGGGCGGACACTGGAAGAGCATATATAAAAATCTGCCTGAGGTATTTCGCAGATTGAAGGCAGCAAACCTCAAAATAAATGTCGAGAAGTGCGAATTTTTCCAAAAGGAGTTAAGGTACTTGGGACATATGGTGACTGAGGAAGGTATTAAAACGGACCCGGACAAAGTGGCGGCAATAGCGGAACTCAAACCACCCACAAATGTCAGAGAATTAAGACAGTATCTGGGGGTAGCGTCATGGTACAGGCGATTTGTACCGGATTTCGCTTCTACGGTACAATCATTGAACTCTCTGCTTAAAAAGGGAACTAAAGGGGAGTGGACGGAGGAAAGACGTAATGCGTTCGAGGAAGTTCGAGCAAGACTAACGTCTGCACCCGTACTGGCGTGCCCGGATTTTGAGAAAGAATTCGTGTTACAAACGGATGCGAGCAATTACGGGTTGGGAGCTATATTAACTCAGTCATCAAACGAAGGAGAGAGTGTTATCTTCTACGCCAGTAGAGCTCTCAACGCAGCGGAGCAAAACTACTCTGCTACGGAGAAAGAGTGTCTGGCGATAGTTTGGGCAGTCCGTAAACTAAGGCAATTCATAGAGGGATACCGTTTTAAGGTCATAACGGAAAGAAGGATAGAAAGTCCATCAGGGCGGGTTGCCCGATGGGCATTAGAATTGCAGCAATACGATTTTGAGGTAGTGTACAGGAAAGGCAAACTGAATGTGGTAGCCGATGCACTCTCACGGCAACCATTGGATGCCGAAAAATGCGAAAACTTAGGTCAGCCGATGAAGGTGAGAAGATCGGGTGGATTCAGAAAATGGAGGAGAAGATTCAACAGAATCCGTAAAAATTTCCTGATTACTTAAAAGAGTCGGGGAAATTTATACAGACATATACCTCATCGAGCGGGACATGAAGAAGTAGCTGCGTGGAAATTGTGCATGCCAGAAAAAGAGCCGAAAAGGGTGCTACATTAAAACCACGATGCGGCAACAGCAGGGCACACGGGCACAAGGCGAACAATAGCAAGAGTGGCCGCAAGGTATTATTGGCCAGGAATGCAAAGGGACATTCGCAAGTATGTCGGGAGATGCGAAACATGCCATTGCCTCGATCGAAGCATGGGAACTCGCTGTTACTAGTACTAATCGATTGATTTTCGAAATGGACAGAACTAGTAGCACTAAGAACGGCGGTGGCCTTGCAGAAAGCGTTCAGGGAACGAATCTTGACGCGGTTCAGAAGTACCAAAGGTGCTAATAACTGACAATGGAGCTCAGTTCACAAGTAAGGCATTTAATCGATTCTTGGAAGAGATGGGGGGTATCTCATCAATTTACAGCACCATATACTCCCCAAGAGAACCCAACGGAGCGAGCAAACAGAACGGTCAAGACGATGATAGCTCAGTTTTACGGTCGGCTCAGAGAAGGTGGGATGAGCTGCTACCGGAACTGACGTTAGCAGGTCAATTTCAGTGTGGCGGAATCGACAGGATACACACACAGCGTTTCTCGTGAAAAGGAAGGGAACAGGAAGGGAACCACGGTTACCTAATGCCTTGTACGACAACAACAATTTCGGGACAGGACACACAAAAAGGGGGTGGGAGAAAACGCGAAGAAGTTAACGGAGATTTTCGAGGTGGCAACGAGAAATATGGAGAGAAGGCGGCGCAGGATCAGGCTCGCCATTATAACCTAAAAACCCGCCTTGGAAACCAGTGGTTGGCGACGAGGTATACGCGAAACGCACCATCTCGGCGAAGAACCGGAAGGATTCGCTGCAAAGTTAGCACCCAGGTATGAAGGTCCCTATCAGATTATCAGTTTTATATCCCCAGTTATTTGTAAATTGCGGGAAAAAGGAAAACAGAAGCTGAGAACGGCACATATCAGCGGACTAAAACCAGCGTGTCAGGAGGAAGAAGTCGAGAAAGGGGAAGGAATATAAATGCCCAAAAGGAAAATAGTCTGAAAATATCCAATAAGAGCCATATCTCATTATAGATAAAAAAAAAAAATACATAAAATAATAATAATAAATAAAATAAAACCCCAAGCTGAAAATAAAGGATATCTAAGAAAAAGGCAAAAATATTGAGCATTTTGAAGGTGTAGGGTATCAACGAGTCGATCACCAACATTTTACACAGAAATGGGGCGAAAAGAGAGCTTGCGATTACCGCCATAGGGGTGAAAGGGATAGCGACATTAGGATTTACCGTTGCAGGGTTTTTTTCTCCAAAAAGCTCGTAAAAGAACGGTTAACTGGCGTGATCGCTGCGCAGTCGCATAGGGACCGAGCCTTTTTATAGCTGGAAAGTCGGAAGCTCAGCATATTAAAGTCAGAAAATGAAGAGACAAGACGCAAACGTAGAAAAGGGCGATCGGGTCGGCGTGGCACGCGGTGGCCAGGCGGCGGATGCCGTTCTTGGGCGTGGGCCGGCGGGGTAGCCGGACGTGCTGAGCCTGGACGCCTCGTCGATCCAGGAGTCGACCGGCCGGTCGACGCCAACGACGTGGGAGTGGGAGCCGTCCGAGTCCGGCGTCGCCTACCCGGAGCCGCGCAGAGAAGAGCGACGACGCAACGCCAGTATCAGTGTCGCCCACCCAGGCCATATGGATAGGGGGATGGGCGCACGAGACCGAGCTGGCGGAGTCAGGAGGGTGGGAGGCCGATGAGGACGTGTGGGAGGAGCCGGAGCGAGGCTGGATGCCCGCTCGACCACCTACTCCGATCCCGGAGGTCATCGTGCTGTCGGAATCGGACGAGGAGCAGGATGGAGCGGCAGCAGGGTGGGAGCCGGCAGGCTTGCCGCCGCTCATCCAGATCCCAGAATGGGAGGGGGAGCCCCAGGAGCCCTATCGAGAAAACCCGGAAGGGCCCGGCTGGGAGGACCCGCGGGATGCGGGGTGGCAGCAGCCGCGGACGGAGGAGGAGAACGAGTGGTTCCCTCCCCCAACGGTGCACCAGACCAGGCGGTCGTGGCTGGTAGGTGATCGGTGGCACCACGAACTAACCACGGTGCACCGGTGGATCGAGCCGTGGCGGAAAGAGGAGGAGCGGGAGCCGGAGGTGTAGGAAGAACAGACGGGGGTCGTCATCGAGAAGATGGATGTCGAGCCGCGTGTCTCCAACGCGCGGGATCCGCGAGGTTTCCGGCGGGATCCGGAGGAGTCGGCCCCAGCTGCGGTGGCAGAGGGGTGGGGTGCGAAGGAGGAGGAGAGGACAGTGGAGGAGGAGAGGACAACGGAGGAGGAGAGGACGGCGGAAGAAGAGAGGGGCCGTGGGAGTGGCCAGCTCCAAAGCCCACCAGCGAGCGACCGACCCGGGGGCGGCGGCAAAAGCGGATGGAAGAAAAAATAATAATAAAAACATCTTATAAAACACTGAACAAAAACATATTTATTAATACACAAAAACACAGGGAAACTACAACACACGCATGGCGGGAGCCATGAGGGGTGGTCGGGGTGATCACCGGAGCGACACACAATGAAACTCCACCTGGTGGGCGGTAGCCACTCCCACCACACCAGGGGAAACCAACGGGTTGCGAACGCCACCCGGTGGGCGGGAGCCACCAACAAAACACAAAACAAAAAAAAGCACACACAGATTGGAGACAGGAAAAAAAATGCACACACAGATGAACACGATCGGAACACAGTCATCGATCCGTAGAGTGCCTAAGAGTGACGCGAAGAAATGTGCCAAAGGGTTCAAATGGCAATTTGTCGAACACCCGAATGATACTGACAAAGCTAACAGATCAGTTCTTCGTCAATTGCGAAAACTTAGCCATGACCCTGAAGGCCTGGACTTCACCACTGAGGAAGTTGAACTCGCAATCAAGGATGCCAAGTCCTCCAAAGGCCTAGGCCCGAATAGAATCGCAACCGTGATGTTTAAGAGACTTGAACCACTGTGAATAAGTTACCTCAGCACCATCTGTAGCCTCTGTCTTTCCTCCCTCGTCATCCCAAAACCTGGTAAGCCACCTGAGCTAGGTTACTTCCTACAGACCAATCACCCTTTTGGAACCTAGGCCTCCAAAGGCATAGGCCCGAATGGAATCGCAACCATGATGTTAAAGAGACTTGAACCACTGTGAATAAGTTACCTCACCACCATCTGTAGCCTCTGTCTGTCCTCCCTCGTCATCCCAAAACCTGGTAAGCCACCTGAGCTAGGTTACTTACTACAGACCAATCACCCTTTTGGAACCTGCAGTGAAGATCCTCGAGGCAGTCATCCTACCAATACTCCAAAAAGCCCTCCCATTAGCAGAGCACCAGCACGGCTTCCGCAAAGGCAGATCACCTCCACTAAAGCTGATGGACTTAATTCCCCAGTCCCCACAAGTGCACAGTGCTAGTTGCACTTGACCTATCAATAGCATTTTATACGGTAAGCCATGCAAAGCAACTTCAGGACGTGGAAAACACAGCGCTACCTAACACCCTCATGCGCAGGCTGGCAAACTATATATCATGTCGGCAATCATACGTGGAATTTCGTGTCTGAAACTCCACCTTAAGAAAGTTAAAACAAGGAGTGCCACAAGGAGGCGTCTTATCGCCCCTCCTTTTAAATTTTTATATCCCCACGATCCCTCCTCCTCCCCTTGAACTTAAGCTGATAAGCTATGCAGATGACTGCACCATCCTTGGATCGGATCTGGACCATCATAAGGTAGTTACGAGCCTTATCTCCTATCTCCCGACAGTTACTGCTTTCTTTACAGCTCAAAACCGAAGGAAACTCTGCTCACCACCTATTTATAATAATCACTAAAAATTTAATATATGACTTTTTTTCAAAATGACATGAAAAAAAATATATTTGCCAAATATCAAATTAACCAGCCCAGATCGAATTGATATTGACATCAAAAATCGACGCACTGCATCCGGCTGGGAACAACCACGGCAAACGTGGGTAGGCGCTTTCCAACAACGCAACGCTTAGAACAACTCCAGGTCACTGGGGTTCCACGGATAAGGATCGAGGCAAGACGAACAAAAAAGGCGAGCAATGTCCGAACCAGCACCTGGCCCCCAAAATCGACTCACTGCATTCGACTTGGAAAGACTTCCGGTCACCCGGTTACCAGATTCTTTGAATAAATTGACAACACTTCTTAAAGTTTCACTTTTACGCATTTAGTGATTTTTTAAACATACAAATGTGGTAATTTTTATACTCTGTACCCGAGGTACACAGAGTATATTAAGTTTGTGCAAAAGTATGTAACAGCCAGAAGGAAGCATTTCCGACCATATAAAGTATATATATTCTCGATCAGCATCAACAGGCGAGTCGATCTAGCCATGTCCGTCTGTCTGTCTGTCCGTATGAACAAACAGATCTCAGAGATGGTAAGAGATAGAGGTTCGACGGGTATGGGACACTTCTTAAACTTGCAAGTTAATTTTCAATTTGAATTTCTTTCTTGTATTCTCATGTGTTTTGTTGTTGCGTTGTTTCTCATGCTCTAATGAACCGATTTTGATGATGTCGAGCTTAATGGAAGCAGAATTAATTGTTCAGGCTTTTTTTTATTTACTGGACAGCAAAAAAATTGTCAAAAATCGATATCTCATTTTGAAATTCAATTTTTTCCAAGATTCTGCTTCGGGCCGTAAAAGCATTCATACCAGCCAATTTTCCGTTTTGCTTTCAGATAATTGACTTCTTGAAAGCTGCGAACCATTAACACACCTTTTTCTTAGAAAAGCCTTCTTTGCAGGCCGAGAACTTTTAGAACAGCCCTCGCATGAACACATTTTTAATTTTGTATTGTTTGTATTGTATTTGTATTGTGAATTGAGCAACCAAATTCCAAAAAACAGAGTCACTAAATCTGTTCCCGATTTGTTTCCAAAGGCTTTTAAAAAACTGTTAAAATTCAGTCGCCTAAAACCTAAGAGGGCCTTAAACTACGGCTTCAATTAATTTACATATGTGCGACGGAGCTGAATCCTTAGCTAGTTTGGACTTGTCTTTTAACTGCTTCTTTTTCTGCAAAGTTTTGATCAGCCCTTCATCCTTCTTGAGGACCACAGGCCGGGGTGGGTCCACCATGCCATTTGATGCCAATTGACTCACACATGGCTAAGGCTGGTACGCATAATGAAGCGCCTACAGCTGTGGCATTTTCTTCGACGTGCTAGTTGGTTCATTTCATTTAAATTTTATATTTTAGAATTATTTTTATTTTGTATTTATTAGTTCTTCTTTGAGCTTTTGATCACCCTTTTGAGGTAGATCGTTATCGAAACCGATAGGTCGCCTTTGATAAGCAGGTCTTCCAAAAATTTTATTAAAATCTTACAGTGTTAAGGGAACCATTTAGGTTCAGGTGTCGTTTTGCAAGGGTTTACAAAAAAATTAATTACCAAAAAAATATGAGACGCATCAATATGCGGTTTAGTTTATTTGGAAGGTAATTAATGAAAGAAAATAAAAAAAAATTTCGTTGTTGTTGCATCGGTTGTTGTTGTGATCCGTTTCAAAGTTGACCAAAAATTCAAAACATAGGTTGGGAGGATTTTTGAGAACGCATCATCTGAAAGAAAAAGTAGAAATGGGGTTTTGTTAAGAATTGATGTGGTTATCGCATATACTAGGATATTTGGGATCGGTCATTATATAGGGGAGTAACGGGGTTTCAAAGTCAAAATTTCGAAAATCGACCTTTTTTGACCCCTTTCTTTGGTCCTAGGTCCTCCATTTTTTGACCGATCCAAAATATCCTAGTATATACGAGAATGGTGGGTATTAGAAGTATTTAAAAAAAAGAAGTTGAAAATCGGTCTACATTTACTCAAGTTATCCTCCCAACCAGTTTGAAAAAGTGGTTTCGAGATAATCGCGTTTAAAGTTTTAACTACTTTTTTCAATAAAATATATTTTTAATAGACATTTTTTCGTGGTTTTTAATGTTTTTTTCATAAACAACAGTTAATTTGGAAAAAAATTGGAATTTTTTTTTTCAAATACGAGGGTCGTTCAAAAAATAATGAGACTTTTAATTTTTAATATTTTAGTTTTTATTAATTTTTGTTTTTGTATTTTGATTTTTTTGGCAGAGTATGTAGTTATTTGGAAGAAAAAACTTTTCTAAATACGAGGGTCGGTCAAAAGTAAGTTGAGGAAAAGTACTTACAGTATATCTCCTACGCCAGCTTCACAGAGGTTACCCTCTTCCTGGACGTCACGTTCCCACTGGAAGGACCTCTCCCTTCTGCGAGCCCATGCAGCTTCAGCGCTCCCAGTTGCGATGACCATCTCAGCCTCGTTGATGCGTTGATCATCGAACGTCCTAGCGAAACTATCGGCAATTGGACCAATGGTTATTTCAGCGGCTTCCATGATTTCTAAAATCGCTTTATATCCGTCATTGAACTTGGTTAGCGAGCAGCAGGCAGCGAGGTCGACGGTCCTTTTTCCGGCGTAAAAGTGCTTTGGAGCAAGCTGGCACAATGTCTTGTTGAAGGACTCGTTATTGTTTTGAGTGTTGCCACCCAATCATCTCTCAAGCAAATTTCTGTCGGTGAGAGCCTCGTAAATTGGTTTGATGGCCTCTTGGACGTCATTATGTAGTGCCGGTGGATGCTTGTGTAGTATGCACACATAGCGGGTACTCACTGTTCCCAATATATCAACGCAATGTTTATGCAATGCTTATGCACACAAAGACGACTTATCCAAAACCGCTGCGTCGGCACAAAGCTGGCGGCGCAGTTAACATGATCCACTTATGTGCACATAACATTCCCTCAATAATACATATATACATAAGACAGCGACTCCGCTGCCGGCGTCTCCGACAGCGTGTCTCTTAGAATTAAATGCATTATTAATTCAGTTGAACAGAGTTGAAGCTCAAGTGCTGACTGAAAAAGTCAGAACAAAAATGTCTAAAGAAATAATAAAGGAATCAACAAAGTTATAAATATTATTATTATTATTGGGAGCTGGGCCGAATCTGACTACATGGCGATCCTGCCAGGAGACTTTCTCTACATGGCGACCGTGACTGAGGTCTATTAAGACCTGGACCTAGACCTGGACAACAGCGGCAGCAACCAAAGGAACGACTGAGTGAGTAGTGTGTAAAGTGTAAAATGCCCAGGTGAAAAAAAAATTTTTCAATCATGCCCAAGAGCAGACGCAGTGGCGTCATAAATAGAGCGAAGAAAGAAATCGCAAAATTTAAAGAAATACTAAACGCAGATACACCCCCACAATGGGCGACTGCAAATAAAATGCAAAACTGAATTGACTTTCTAGAGTCATTCGTAACTAAAACTCTGGAGCAGAAAAAAAATACACTCACACACTCCCAGTCGCATATACACACTATCGGAACCATTATTAATCCAATTCCCAAAATCCAGATCCCAACCGAGGAAAAGAAATGCCCACCGGACTGCGAGGGACCGCTATATAGCCCCCACTGCCTACACACCTGTACACCGGAATCCCGTGTGACGTGGCACGGCCACACATAAAAGACGAATATACAAAAGCCTGTGCGGACCAGCACCGGCACCGCCTGAGCTCATAGTCCCCGGACAACAGCAGCAGCCAGACGAAGACAATATACAAAAGCCTGTGCGGACCAGCACCGGCCAAGCCCGAGTCAAAAAGGCCCCGGACATCAGTTGCAGCCGAGGGATGACCGTTCCGGAGAAGCAGATAATTTTAGTCTACCAAAATACCAAAAAAAAATGTATAAGTTAATATTAAACAATGAATTCAAAATATCATTTAAGACAACCATTGAAAAAAAAACAAGTAAGGGAGCTGTAGTCAAGTGCCCCGACTACAAAATACCCTGTTCCCTTGACTTCTTGTGTTTTCATACACCTATACACACACTCACACATACACACACACACTCTAACACACGCACGCGGAAACGCGGTAACTGACAATGCAAGGCCCCCCCTCTCTCCCACAAGCGAAATTGATTCGTATATAACTTCGGTGTTTTTCGTCCGATCTTATTGATCTTTTCAGAATAGATAGATATTGGGCCTTACTTGATATATGTAAAGTTTGGAAGGTCTATCTTAAAAATTGTAGCTGTGACAGTTTTTTGCGCTTAAAGGGGGGAGGGGGAGGAATTTTCCAAATCTGGAACAAACTCGTATTGAATCGGGTATACACCTACCTACATTAAAAATTTGTGGCTCTAGCTCTTATAGTCTCTGAGAAACACGCGTTCATACGGACAGACGGACGGACCGACGGACAGACGGACAGGGCTAAATCGACTCGGCTGTTGATGCTGATCAAGAATATATATACTTTATAGGGTCGCAAATGTTTCCTTCTCCCTGTTACATACTTTTGCACGACTTCATGATCCCCCTTTTCCCATTTTCAATGGGAACAGGGTATAAAAAAACCCACTGTAAAACTGAGCTCTAACCAGCTCGGTAGAGTACGGCCCATAAAGCCGCACAAACATTAGGCAGGAAATGTACACCGTCTAACACGGTAAAAACTCTTCTCCCCACCCACGAGGTGTATTAGGCTCGTGTGTTTTAGACACACACGAAACTGGCCATTAGGGCAAATAAATATAAAAAAATACAATTTTTGCATAAAAACCAATTGAAAATAAATTGAAAAATAAATAAAACCAGTCATATTAAATCAAAGCTGGATATACCATTCTTGTTATTAAAAACAGCACCCACAATGGGGCTTATAGATACAAAAACGGTGGATTCAACCGCCAATGTAATCAACAAAGTCGAGGTAATGTCGCCCGACATAGAATTGATTTCTGTTTTACTCATTATCATTGTCGTACTACTGTGCGTAAGCGTATTTCTTAAATTTACCAAATGCACAACAAGTATATGACTAGCTTAAAGTTACAAACCTAATAGAAGAGCTAGTAGTGGGGTAGCATGGCTGCCTGGTTCGGCCTTCAGCTAACTGAGTAGTAATATATATAGATTAATGTTTATAGTAAGTTATTTATATGTACAAAGTGTGCGTGAAAGTAGGAGTGAAAGTAATTTATTGTAATTAAGTTTGGTGATAGCTATGGAATATACGTGAATTTTCTTGAGATGTAATTATATTTTTTATATTTTGTGGTAAAGGTTAGTATTTTTGAGGAATTTTAGTATAAGCATAAGGTTATCAATTGATGGGTTCATAAGGAGGTCTATTGGGTTTTTGTTTTGGAGGTTTTGTATTCGGGCTGCCGTTAGGGATGGGCATTCTATTAAGATATGTTTGATATCTATATTGGTATTGTTTTGGCATAGGGGGCAGTATTTGGATATGTTTTTATCTAAGTAGTGTTGGTTTGTGATTTTTGTATGTCCAAGTCGTAGTCTTATTATTTTTGTTTGGTCTAGTCTAGTTATTTCTTCTTGTTTCGCAAATTTCATGAAGTTTGTAATGTTTATCTTATTTGGGTTTATGGTTTTGTACCAGTCTGAGCATGATTGGTGGTGTTGTTGCATTATTTTTATTTGTTGGGTTTTAAAGTATTTATTAATATCTGTTGTGTTAGTGTTGATTGTGGTAATGAGTGGGAATTCGTTTGCAGATTTGGCGATCAAATCCGCAAAGTCGTTTCCTTTTATGTTCATGTGGCTTGGAATCCACATGAGTTTAATTTTATTTTGATGTCTATTTAGTAATGTGCGGATGGTACTTGGGTAATAACTGTGGTTTTCTATGTTTTGTATGGATTTAAGAGAGGAAAGTGAGTCGGAACATATTATAAATTTGTCTTTTTTTGTTTTTATCAAATTAATGGCTTCGAGGATGGCAATGATTTCAGCAGTAAAAATGGATGAGAAGCTGGGAAGGATCCCTCTTTTAAGGACCGAATCTTCTGTTGTGATGGCGAATGATGTTGAGTTAGTTGATTTGGAACCGTCCGTGTATATGAAATGGTGTTGTGTGTGGTTGTTTTGGTAGTGTCGGAATTGTTGTTGAAATATTGCTGGGTTTGTCATGTTCTTTGTAAATTTGTGTAAGCTTGTGTCTATTATTTTGGGGTTAAAGTGCCAAGGGGGTTTGTTTGGTTTAATTATTTTCTGTGGTTTGAATGGTATGTTGTTGGTCAAACATATTTGAATGGCTCTAGAAATTGTTGAGTTGCTCTTTTGTGCTATCTTTTTTATATTGGGTCTGTTTACAATTGTGTGTACTGGTGAGTGTTTAGAAAAAATTAAGTTTTTTGCGATTTTGCTGGTTAGGAAGTATTGTCTGTTAGTTATATGTGTGATGTTTGCTTCTGCTAGTAAGTTATTTACGGGGGTGGTTCTAAACGCACCTAGTGCCATTCTGATTCCACTATTAATAATTGTTTGTATTTTTTTTATGCGTGTGATAGGGGCATTACCGTAAAAGATTAGACCGTAGTCAATCTTTGATATGATGAGAGTCTTGAGAATTGAAACTAGGGTAGATGTGTTGCAATTAAATCTTGGAGATGAAAGGCATTTTATAATGTCTAGTCTCTTGAAGAGTGGTGGTATTATGGCTTCTATGTGTGAGTTCCATCTGTATTTTTGGTTAATTGTGAGTCCTAAAATTTTTATATTTGTTACCTTGGGTATCGTATAGGTATATGTTGTTACTTGCGTATTGCAGTTGTGTTTCCTACATATGTGCATGTGTTTGCATTTGTTTGGGGAAAGAGTAGCGCCTGATTGGAGACACCAGTCTTCAATGTTAGAGAAGAGAGTGTTTAGGTTTGTCCTGCAGTTTTTACTTTTTTTGTGCCTTATTATAAGGTGGAAATCGTCTGCAAAGGCGCAGAATTTTATGTTTTTTTGTAAGGATATGATGCTCGAAAGTTTATTGTATGCAATTAAAAATAGTATTACCGATATGGGTGATCCTTGTGGTATTCCGTTATGTAATGTGTATGTGTCAGAAATATGGTTCCCTATTCTGGTTTTTATTTTCCTGTTTGCCATGTAGTTTTTTATAAAGTTGTATATGTTCGGTCCAATTTTCCATTCGCTTAATTGGTTTAATATGGAGTGAACGCCGACTCTATCGAAGGCTTTAGAGAAATCTAAAGATATGATAGAGCTGTGGCGTTTTTTTGTGATGGACTCCGTTATCAGATGGTCTACGTGGTTGGGGTTAATAAGGTTGTTTGTGGTAACAAACCACCAGATTCTCTTGGCTATAATCTTGTCTAGTATTTTACTAATGCATGGATTGAGGGAGATAGGTCTATATGAGTTTATTGAGGTTTTTTCTGCGTTAGGTTTAGGTATAGGTATAGTTAAGCTGGTTTTGTATGTTTGAGGGATGTAGTTTTGGAAGATATTATTAAAGTGGTTTAGTATTCTTATTTTTAGGGTAGGTGCGCAGTTTTTTATCATAGGGTATGATATACGATCTTCGCCTGGTGTTTTTCCTGTAAGTCTGTTGAGTGCCGATAGCATTTCTATCATTGATATTTTTGATTCGATCATTTGAGCTGTTGGTGAGGATGTGTTATTTGTTGGCTGATATATTGTGGAGCGTTTGCTGATGGAGAATGAATTTGAAAAGTTTGTGTCTTTCGATTCTTGTTCCCAGTGTTGGGCGAAGGTATTGGCAATTAGTTGATTGTTTATAATGTTCTGGTTGGTTAATGGGTCTTTGATACAGTGTATGCTTTTGGTTGGGTTTAATCCGCAAAATCGTCTAATGTTTTACCAAATTTTTGTAATGGGTGTGTTTGGGTTAATGTCTCCTGTGAAATGTGTTGTGGATATCTGTTTTGAAGTTTTTATTTCGCGTCTGTATCGTGCGTTGGCTTTCCTAAATTCAATTATATTTGTCTGGTTGATATTTCTTTTCAGGTTCTGCCATGCTTTATTTTTGTCTTTTTTTAGGTCTGTGAGTAGGTTATTCCACCAAGGGACTTTGTTTGGGATCTTTTTTGTTGAGGTTTGGGGTATACTTAGGTGGGCGGACTGTAGTATTATCTTATTAATGTTGGCTGTTTCTTTATTTATGTTTGTTGAGGTATTAGTTTTTGTATCGAGAGAATTCGTTAAAGAGTAAAATTTCGCCCAGTCTGCTTTGTCCAGTTTAAATGTTGGTTTATTTGGTTGTGCATTGTTTTGTTCAAAAATATTAATTATTATTGGAAAGTGGTCGCTTCCATTGAGGTCATCTGTAATTTGCCATGTTGTGTCTGTAATGATATCTGCTGTGCAGAGGGATAGGTCAATGTGTGTAAAGGTGTTGTGTGTTGTGAAGTGTGTGGGTGATTTATCGTTAAGTAGGATTAAGTTCGAGTTTTTAATAAAAGTTGCTATGGTATTTCCTTTTGTATTATTTTTTGGTGATCCCCATAATTGGTGCCAGCTATTGAAGTCGCCCAGTATGATCGTATTTTGGGAGTAGCTAAGAACATTTCTTAGATTTAGCAAATTGAACTTTTGGTTTGGTGGGATATAGGCTGAGATAATTTTAAGTTTCTTCTTTGATGTGATTTCAACACAGATTGCATCAAAATCATTTTGAAGGGGTATTGTTTTGGTTTGAATAGAGCTATGTGTAAGAATGGCAACTCCGCCATAGTATTGGGATGTGTTTAGGGAATGGAGGGTGTAGTTAATTGGTATCGGGATGTTTGTTGAAGATTGTAAATGTGTTTCTTGTAGTGCAATGATGTTAGGTTGAAATTTTTTTTATTATTATTTGTATATACATTTTAGGGTCATAAAACTAATGTAGCTTAAAGGTTTTATTTGTTAGTGAGGTGAGTTGAAATATGTTTACAGTGAGATTGGGAGGTTGCTAGACTTGTGGGGCATAGACATTGATGATGTCTATACCCCTATTGTGGTTGTAAAGGGTACGTCGGAAACAAAGTCTGCGACTATCAGCGATATCCGCAGATTCTGCTTGGGGCGTACCCAATGGTGATTTGCGATTATATGATTTTAGGTGTCGTAGTCGTCTGACATAAGCTCGAGATATGAGCTAGGTTGTTGTTGGTTGTTCTGGTGTTTGTTTCCATTTTTCATGGCTAGAGCTTTTTTGATGGTTTCTTGTTTTTTGATATTGTTTCTGGTTCTTGCTGACGTTCGGAGAGGCATGATTTTGACTGTGTTTGTTTTTGTTGTTGATGTTGTTGATGTTATTGATTTCGGACATTTTGGTGGTGGGTGGCATGGGAGCTGGGTCTCATCGCTGAGCATGTCGTCGTAGCTTGTAAGAAAGCGAGCATGAGTAGAGGAGGTTTGTTGTTCGCTGTTGTATTTGGAGTTTGGGTTAGCTGCTGGTGGGTTGGTAGGGTGAGTGGAGATGGCTGTGCTCTTTGTTACTGTAGCGTATGTTGATGTTCCTTGCTGGTTTCTTTCTTTGTATATTTCGTTGGCGCGTTTTCTGTCCACTTTTTGTATGGTGATGATCGCTTGCACTTCTTTTTCTTTTAGGAATATTGGGCAGGTTTTGTCAAATACGGAGTGGTTAGTGTTGTCGGCGTTGATTGTTTTGCAGTTGATGCACATTTTTGTGTTGATGCATTGTTCCTTTAATTCTTTGTTTAGGTGAGCTTCGTTGGCGCAGAATGGGCAAATTTGTTGGTTCTTGCAGGCGTTATGAGAGTGTCCATAGCGCATGCAGTTGTTGCAGCGGAGTGGCAGTGGAATGAATGGCTTGAGCTTCACTCTTTCATATCCAATGTTTATGGTTTCAGGTGGTGTAGAGGATGCAAAAGTCAGTATGATGAGTCCGGTTTCGATTATGTTGTCTCCGTTATTTTTTTTCATTATTTTTCTCACCTCGCTTACGTTTTGATTTTTTAGTTCTCTTAAAATCTCATCTTCGGGTATTCCTCTGAGATCGTTGGAGTACATTACTGCTTTTGTGTAATTAAGAGAGCGATGTTCCGTTACTTCAATGTTTATGTCTTTGGTGAGTGAGCATAGTTGTATGAGTTTGCTTGCTTGTGTGTAGGTTTTTGTTTTAATAAGAATTGTACCATTTCTTAATTTTTTGCACATTTCAAGCTCGCCGGAGCAAACATTGTCAACCACCTTTTTTATTAGGAATGGGGAGATATTGTTTAGGCCGTCTGTGCCTTCTTTACGCGACATGATTAGGTATTTGGGTCCGGGAGATGTTATTTGGAGGCGTTTGGTCTTGTCGATTTTGATTTGTTCGTTGGCCGTGAGGCCACTGGGGTCAGGGGGATCGTTCATGGTGTTCACTTGGGCACTTAGGCACCGGGGTGAGATGAGCACTTGATGTTGTCAATGGGTATTTTTTGTTTTTAAAGTGTTTAATTAATTGATTGTTGTCGCGATATGCTTTTTAACGGCAGTTGTGAAGTATGGAGAGAGCAGCTAGAAACACGTCTTTATTCAATGAGAGCGGGAGTCGAACTGTGTGTTAAATGTAAAATAAAAAGGAAAGAAAGAAATACCAAAAAATAAAAAAAATAAAAGGGAAGAGTATATACAAAAATAAAAATAAAAAAATTTACACCAAACACTTAAAAAAAAATAACGCCTCCAGCCGGAAAAACAGGGGGACCGGGAGGGGGACAGAGAGGCGCACACGGACGGACGGACAGAGAGAAAAACAACCGGGTGGGTGGTGATAAAAAATAAAAAATGGGGGGGCAAAAAATCCTCCTATAATTAATTACAAAAAAAACCCCCTTTCCCATTTTCAATGGGAACAGGGTAAAATGGACTTACAAGACCTTAAACACCTACAGAGGTATATTCCCTTTATAGAATTCCTCCTGGAAAATGGAGAAACTAATATCAAACTCATTGAAATGATGGGTTGGATAAAGAAAAACAAAAATTCCGAAAAATCAATAGTAGATAACATTGAAAAAGTTATCTTTATTCAATATGGCAAACAACTAGTGAGTAAAAATTTACCTCATTGGATACACAAACTATTCGAGAATCAGATTGAAAATATATCTCTGATCAGCTCAGATGAGGATTAATTATCCGTATATGCCAACAAAATAAAAGATAAATTCGAAATAGCAAAAAAAAAATGAACGAAATTATCCCCCATAAAACTTTACTATGGAATGGCAGGAAATCGCTAAAAACATAAATGAAATTAGATCAAAGTTTGAAAAATCTTATAAATGCATATCCCAAAACAGACTCGAACAAGAGGTTACTGTTAAAAAACATGCAACCATATTGGTCGATTGCTTTAACCAAGCTCGAAAACTAATATACGACCACAAAGATAAACTAACAAACAAACATTGGTCTCAGGTATCTAAAGTCTTAATCAAATTCAGATCAAACTTGATATCTGTAAAAACAAGACATAATTTGGATATTTCAATATTTCAATACAGACTCGAACAAGAGGTTACTGTTAAAAAAACATGCAACCATATTGGTCGGTGCTTTAATCCAAATATACGACCACAAAGATAAACTAACAAACAAACATTGGTCTCAGGTATCTAAAGTCTTAACCAAATTATGATCAAACTTGATATCTGTAAAAACAAGACATAATTTGGATATTTCAATACCAACCGTTATAAATACCCGATCTAACAATCGAAACAGGTGAAAAACCAGAATCGATAGATCAAGAAATAATCGATTCAGAGGACGAATCAGAAACAGAACTTGACCAAAAAGATTTACACGATTTGACAATTCCAGCTGTAATAACATTACCAGAGTTGTCTGATCAAGAAGATTCAACTTCAACATCATCTTCTAGTGTAATCGAACAAAAACCATTCACAATGACTGACACATCAGTCGCCGACAGGGCGATATACGAGAAATCGCCCAAGCAATCCCAGAATTTGATGGAAAAAAACTGCACCTACAGAGATTTTTAACAGCAGTAAAGTTGGTAAACCTTACAAAAGGACCTTAGGAAAGACTTGCTGTAGAAGTGATCAAATCCAAAATAGTCGGCTCAACGCTATATAAAGTCCAAAACGAAACTACAATTGACGCAATTATTCGAAAGTTACAAGCTACAATTATCGGTGAAACATCCGATGTAGTCAAAGCAAAGATGGCAAATGTATCCCAAAAAGGAAAAACAGCCACACAGTTTACTAACGAAATTGACAACTTACGTAAATTGCTAGAATCGTCTTATATAGATGAAGGACTTCCAGCAGAACATGCTGACACTTTCAGCACATAAGAAGCGATATCTACCATGATCAAAAACTGTGAGCATGGTAAACTAAAAACAATTTTGGAAGCAGGTACATTCAAGACAATGAATGAAGCTGTCACCAAATACATACACTGTAGTACGGAAATGACGGGCAATGCAAGCTCGGTACTATACACCCAAAGAGGACACGGATACAGAGGTAATAACTTCAGAGGTAATTACCGAGGAAGAGGTAACTCCCAAAACTACAATAATTACAAAGTAATAATGGTTACCAAAACAATAACTATAGAGGTAACAATAGAGGACGAGGAAATTTCTCAGGAAATTACAGAGGCTCTAACCAAATTACAACAATGCCAATCGAGGAAATTTCAGCAATGGAAATCGAGGCAACCAGAACAACCAAAACCAAAATAATAACAATAACAGAAATAACAATGTCAGACATGCGCAAGGCACGTCGGAAAACTAGCAGACCCCCTTAAGTATTCAACCCCAGTAAACTCAAAAATTCACACTATCAATCTCAGTTTAAACATTTTTGTCAAAATTAAAAAATGAACACACAGGAAAATCATATACATTCCTAATAGATACAGGATCAGATATTTCCATTATAAAAGAAAATTCCGATATATTTCAAGATATCGATCACACCAATATTACTCAAATAACAGGAACAGGTAAAGGTTCAACAAAATCACTTGGTCAAACATTTCTCGAATTGAGAACAGGTAACTTCATTGTACCATACAATTTCCACATAGTACCAAACGATTTTTCAATACCAGGAAATGGAATTATTGGACTAGACTTCGTTAAAACATTCAATTGTCTACTCGATTTCACCCCCGAAAGAGACTCACTCATATTGCGTCCAAATAGCTTACTTATCTTCAATATACATTCCAATTATTAATAATACAGACAGTAACGAAGTCGTTATTCCATGTCGAAGTAATCAGAATAAAGACGAGAGGTTCTAATACCAAATCAAGAAATTCAAAAGGTATTTTCATCGCAAATACAATTCCAATACAAAAAAAATTCGTTCGCATATAAATACAACGAACAAAACCCAAGTTTTAAAACTAAACAACGTCCAATATGAACCACTGATAATTATGAAATATCACAAATAAACGATCTACAAAAAAAGAACTAGTATTAAATTATTTAAAAAAGAATTTCCCGTCTCAATACAAAGACGTTCTAACAGAATTGTGTTCGAAATATACAGATATATTCGGATTGGAAACAGAACCAATCACAACAAATAATTTTTATGACCAAAAATTGAGATTGAAAGATGACGAACCAGTTTACATTAAAAATTACAGAAGCCCCCATAGTCAAAAAGACGAGATTGTAAAACAAGTTGAGAAATTAATAAAAGATAACATTGTAGAACCATCAGTATCAGAGTACAACAGCCCCTTGCTTTTGGTCCCCAAAAAAACACTACCCGATTCAAACACCAAAAGGTGGCGCTTAGTGATTGATTACCGCCAGATCAATAAGAAGCTATTAGCAGATAAATTCCCATTACCTAGAATTGACGACATTCTAGATCAATTGGGAAGAGCTAAATATTTTTCATGATCAGATAGAACTAAACAATGATTCAAGAAACATAACGTCATTTTCAACGAGCAACGGCTCTTATCGTTTCACACGATTACCTTATGGATTAAAAATAGCACCAAATTCTTTCCAAAGAATGATGACAATAGCATTTTCAGGACTAAATCCTTCTCAAGCGTTCCTTTATATGGACGATTTAATAGTCATAGGATGTTCAGAAAACCACATGCTAAAAAATTTAATTGATGTATTTGAATTGTGTAGAAAACATAATTTAAAACTACACCCCGAAAAATGTACATTCTTCATGCACGAAGTTACATTCTTAGGCCATAGATGCACTAGTCAAGGAATTTACCAGATGACAAAAAGTATGAAGTCATAAAAAACTACCCAGTTCCTACTGACGCAGACAGCGCTAGAAGATTTGTTGCATTTTGTAACTATGATCGTCGATTTATCAAAAACTTCGCGGATTATGGCCGCCATATTACATACTTATGTAAGAAAAATGTTAAATTCGACTGGACACCTCAATGTCAAGAAGCTTTTGATTATTTAAAAGAAAAATTAATGTCCCCAACATTACTTCAATATCCAGATTTTTCCAAAGAATTTTGTATCATCACGGATGCAAGCAAACAAGCTTGTGGACCCGTATTAACTCAAGAAAGCAACGGATTACAACTTCCAGTCGCATATGCTTCACGATCATTTACCAAAGGCGAATCTAATAAAAACACCACAGAACAAGAATTAACTGCAATACATTGGGCAATAAATTATTTCAGACCATATATATATGGAAAACATTTTACAGTTAAAACTGATCATAGACCACTCACATTTCTATTTTCAATGACAAACCCAAGCTCAAAATTAACAAGAATGAGACTTGATTTGGAAGAGTACCAATTTACAGTTGAATATCTTAAGGGAAAAGACAATCATGTTGCAGATGCGTTATCCAGAATAACCATTGATCAACTAAAAGACATAACAAAACAAATCCTTAAAGTCACTACAAGAAGCGAAAGTAGACATAAAAAATCCTGCGCAGGAATAGATTCGGAACTGCGCAAGCAACCGATAACTTCGAAGCCCAAAATATATAACGTCATTCGAAATGAAGATGTTAAAAAAGTAGTGACCTTGCAATTAAACTTATTAAAATGTTCCTTGAAACATGGAAAAAAAGTAATTGCAAGAATTAATGATTTAGATCAATTTTTCCAAAGGCTTGAAAAAGATGCAGGTATACATGGAATTACTCAACTAAAAATGGCACCGTGTGAAGAAATCTTTGATCACGTTTCAATTGATTCTTTTAAAAATATGGGCAATAAGATACTAACAAATTTAAGAGTAGCGCTACTCCAGCCGGTGACCACAATTAAAAATGAAAATAAAAAAACAAATCGAAGAAATAATGTCTACATACCATGATAGTCCAATTCAAGGAGGACATACAGGAATAACAAAAACGACGTCGAAAATAAAACGTTATTTCCATTGGAAAAACATGTCACGAGATATAAAATCTTACGTGAGAAAATGTCCAACATGTCAAAAAAGGAAAATTACTACCCATACCAAAACTCCTTTGACAATAACTGAAAGTCCATTAATGGCATTTGATAGAGTAATAGTGGATACGATCGGTCCATTACCGAAATCAGAACAAGGAAACGAATATGCTATCACTTTAATTTGTGACCTAACAAAATACCTTGTTGCCATACCCATACCTGACAAAAGTGCTAAAACAGTAGCAAAAGCAATATTTGAATCTTTCATTCTGATACGGTCCAACGAAGACGTTCATTACGGACATGGGAACAGAATATAAGAATTCAACTATCAAAGATTTATGTAAATACCTTGGTATTCAAAACATAACATCGACTGCTTACCATCACCAGACTTTAGGAACTGTGGAAAGAAGCCATAGAACATTCAACGAATACATTCGTTCTTACATATCGGTTGACAAAACTGATTGGGATGTTTGGTTATTATACTTTGTATATTGTTTTAACACCACACCATCCACAACACACGAATATTGTCCATACGAATTAGTATTTAGCAGAAAACCTAGCATTAATAAATTAATTAACAGCACGGATAACCATATTAATCCGTTATATAATGTAGATGACTATGCAAAAGAGTCGAAATATAGATTAGAACTAGCATATAAACGAGCTAGGGTTATATTAGAAGAAAATAAGAGAAAAAACAAAGAATTATATGATTCTAAAGCAAAAGATATAAATTTATCAATAGGAGATAAAGTTTTATTAAAAAACGAAGCGGGTCATAAGTTAGATTTTCAATATACAGGACCCTATAAAGTGGAAAAGATAGAAGATAGAGATAATATAATCATTTCAGAAAATAAGAATAAGAAACAAACAGTTCATAAAGATAGGTTAAAAATTTTTCATAAAGATTAAGCTTACAAATTTTTATTTAATAATTTCTATTTTTCTTTCAATACCATGCATGGAGATAAAATATAATTTTTGAAAAAAAAAATATTTCTCTTTATCATCATATATAAAATATATTATTACCCTTTTTCAATTTTGTTACACACTTACATACTTAATCTAAAATACAAATATATATATACAATATGAAAAACACAAAAAAAAAACCCCAATACATATTAATTAACATTAAAATAACTTCATTTTATTACGTTATTTTTCAAAAGGAGGGAGAAGTAGTATGCACACATAGCGGGTACTCACTGTTCCCAATATATCAACGCAATGTTTATGCAATTCTTATGCACACAAAGACGACTTATCCAAACCCGCTGCGTCGGCACAAAGCTGGCGGCGCAGTTAACATGATCCACTTATGTGCACATAACATTCCCTCAATAATACATATATACCTAAGACAGCGACTCCGCTGCCGGCGTCTCCGACAGCGTGTCTCTTAGAATTAAATGCATTATTAATTCAGTTGAACAGAGTTGAAGTTCAAGTGCTGACTGAAAAAGTCAGAACAAAAATGTCTAAAGAAATAATAAAGGAATCAACAAAGTTATAAATATTATTATTATTATTGGGAGCTGGGCCGAATCTGACTACATGGCGATCCTGCCAGGAGACTTTCTCTACACTTGAACGTTTCGCTATCCTTTCTCGCTTTGCCCCATTTGCACCAAGTATTGTCACTTTTTCAACTTACCTGACAACAGCCAAAAAATATAACAAGCAAAATAAAAAATCGAAAAAAATTTTTGCGAACCTAAATGGTTCCCTTAAAAAAACTTTTTTGTCGCAAACCAAAACCTGCCCCACTCTGTGCCCATGTTGTTGTTGTATTGGCTACTGGGAGAATTCGTACGCGGAGGAAGAAAAGAAAAAAACAAACAAAATTAAACAAAGATGTTTAAACCTAAGCTAACACCAGGTTAAGGAAAAGGAAAGTGGCCACCTCCACCGGGCGTGGCCAGAAGTGGCTATGGAATAGCCATCGGTGGCGGAGGAATAGTCATCGGTGGCGGAGGAATACCAGAGATGTATGTATTAAACAGTAGTGGGGAAAGAACTCCGCCTTGCCGCACACCCTGTTTAATAGTCCTGGTCTTTGACTGTTCCCCTCTGTAGTCTACGTAAGCCTGTCTGCCAGAGAGGTAGCCTGACAGCCATCTTTTGAAGTGGTTAGGTAGGATGCTGTTTAGGAGGTCCTGGAGGAGGGTGGCATGGTCAACCATATCGAAAGCTTTCGATAGGCCCAACGCGACAACAATCGATCTCTCATGTGGACTGATGCTATTGAGCCCTTATGTGATAGAGGTGGAGAGTTCACAAAAGGTGATCCCTTAAAGTGCCTTATGGACCGGGATGATCTTCCCGGTTCTCCAAATGGAGGGTATGGATAGAGATGAAGCATCTCTTGGAAGCCCCCGTAAAAATTTTCCAGAAGAGGCGATCGCCTCCTTCCCCCAGTGACAAGATTTTGGATTAAGTTCTTAAGGTTTTTTTAGGAAAATTTGGTTGGTTGAAGTTTTTGTGTCGTCTGCTTCTCTGTCTGCTCCGTTTTTTACTAACTGGTGGCTTGGCCACTCCTGAGACGCCAGCCGTTCCTACGCGCCCGTTGGCGCTGGGTCAGCAAACGCTGCAGTCGCTGCGTAGCTTGAGCGCCTGCTCCCGTTTCGCCACATCCGTTAGTTTACGTTGAGCCGGCACATTGTTGCCGCTTACGCTGCAACTTGATCAGCTCAATTTGTTATTGCTGGCCGGCACATTGTCGTGGAAGTGCTTGGCGCTGCAATCTTATGTTGTGGGGTCATGAAGGGCATGGCGGGGAAGTTGTCGGTTGGAAGGGCGACAGCGGGTTGTTAACTCCTCCCTCCTACAAAATCTGCGTCCCGCAGGTCAATGAGACTTGGGTAGCTCATTAGCGGCCTGGGTTTTCAGGTCTGTGGCGGCATCAGTGACCATGGGGATCCCTCTGGTGAAAGTTAGTTTCCACCATAGGAAGTATATTAGGGAGAGTGCAACCAAGGTCAACAATGTTTCCGAGAGGAAGGAGAGGAGTAGTCTGCCGGTCATGCTCGACATCTTACGTAGATTCTGCAAGCTAACGTCGTGGACATATTCCAACGACAATAGGTAATTAGCGGCTGTTACATGAGACAAGACGGCCGGCATGGCCATTAGATGGTTTGCCGAGTAGCTACTATAGTTCCGATCACCAATTACTACAGTCTCATTGTCGAATTGCACGACAAATCACCCAGTTAGTTGGTACCGCTTTGGGGTAGTAGTCACCGTTCCATTGAAGTTTGTTAGCAGTATCGTCCCGTCTTCGATGAGCTTGGTTATTTCCTGTTCGTTCCTCAAATAAGTACATGCTGCTGGACCCCCCTTTAACAGCCGGGGAATGCAACTTCCCTCCTCCTATTTTAGTAGGTCCTTTTCCCGGCAAACAGTGGTATTGATAAGGAGAAACAAGCGCCTAGGACGGCGTAAGTATCGCTGGCATCCATTGCCAATTTGTTGCGCTCCAGAACTACTTGTTTCCCGTCGATGATCGTCGGTTAGAGGAACATCAGCCGGTACTGTTTCCGTGTCACCTTGGGCAGTGCCAGGATGCAAGTAACAATGTACCATTGGTCAAAATGGAGGGTCGGGAGAATTCCACCGCTTCGATGGCGTTTTGGTAAGGAAGGCTGTCGACTTCAGCCAGAATGGCCTCGATTTCCCCATGGTCCAGAAGGTTGGAGTTGATTATTCCGGTTTTAGCTAGTTGGCAAGCTCTAGTGACCTCGGCGACCTGGTTGGCTAAGATAATGGCCTTGTGCAAGACCGTATTGGTGGCATGAAGATCCTCGTCTATTGCGTTCACCCTTGCATCGACGTTATTAAGCTGTTGGATCGATTCATGCGTGGAGTCAAAGAGTCTGGAGTTGATTCTTATCTGTTGGTCATTATTTTTAGCGACCACCTCTTGTGAATTCAGAATAGCGTTCCAGTCCGCCGCGTCGGGTGACTGCATCCTCCAGGTAATGCGTCACCAAGGCTCCGATTCTTCGATCAGTCAACGTGGCCGTTTCCTCCATTAGTTCGCCGATAAGTTGTTGCATTTTGTCCAGGTTGATGATGTGAGCGAGCTTAAATACCCCATTAATCCTCCAAATAACGCCTTGTTGCAGAGGGATTACGGGCGAATCGTATTTAAAGATGTGAACGGCACTCGCAATGTGGGACTTACGAAGTCAGGGGAGAAATACGGACGAACGGGAAGATGTTATAGTCAATTTTGCCTTTGATTTTTATGCTCATTAAGAACAATTTTTGTATACTAATATTAAGTGTTTTTATACTCTGTACCAAAGGTACATAGAGTATAATAAGTTTGTGCACAAGTATGTAACAGCCAGAAGGAAGCATCTCCGACCCCATAAAGTATATATATTCTTGATCAGCATCAACAGCCGAGTCGATAAAGCCATGTCCGTCTGTCTGTCCGTATGAACGCACAGATCTCAGAGATGGTAAGATAAAGAGGTTTGGCATGTATGGGACTTATGCTTCTTATACTTGCAGGCAGTTCAAGTTTATTTTCAATTTTTGCTACGCCCCCGCCCCGCAAATTGGAAAAAACGTAATATCTCCCACAGTTTTATAGATAGAAGGTTCGTTCCTTCTGGACATATTTCGTAATCAGGATTATTTATCGATCCGCCAAAGGAATGGTAAAGATCGGATGAACGGTAGTAAAGATATGGGCAAACGGAAATTCAATATATCTGGGCTGCTCCTGCAGCAGCAAAACACATACATATGCATGTAGATGTATGTATATATGAGCAACGACTACACAGCAAAGTGATAGCCAACAAATAACAATATAGGACAAATTTTTATTTAACGATTCATATTGGATCCTTGTGGGTGTGTTGACCCCGCCCCGCCAAAAATTCCACCTTTTAAATGAATTAAACCTGCAAATATATTGTCTGAGAAATTCCAACAACGAAATCCTATACAAAACCTAACAGCTATGGCTAGCTCATTAGATCCAATTGGATTCTTGCAGCTAACTGTGACGCTCTCATTTTCCCCCTTCCCTTTCCCACATACACAATATTGAGAGAGAGAAATTAGAGATGGTTGCGGGACAAATATATCGCCCGATACCCATCTGACTACTAAGATGAGGATTGTTTAAATGGAGGATACATTAACTAGTTGTCGAATCTCCGGAGTCTAGCTCCGGAAGGCGCGCATTCCAGCGGGTGCGTCTATAAGTCTTCAGGCGTCAGGTGTGTGGGGTAGCTTCGGCAGATGAAAGAGTGTTGAGTGTCATGCGGGCTTCGGGTGCAATTTGGGCTCGTATCTGCTGCCTCTGGGCTTATCCTGGCCAGATAGCCATTGAGGAAGCAGAAGTACCCTGACCCGAGTTGTGCGAGGGTTGAGCGTGCGTTTCCGGGTAGTTGGTTTTCTGTTTCGCTGATAGGTGGTGGGCGTCCTCCAAGTACAACGTTAGATTTGAATCCATGGATTGTTTTTCCCACTGTTAGCTTGTGGACCAAGGCTTCTGTCACAGACAGGTTGGTGGCGTTGTTAATCATTTGTAGCAGATTTGGCATGAAGGTGCGGACATCTTGTCTGCTGGTGCGTGGGAGGAAGGGAACCGTTAGCGAGGTGTGGCTTGGGTGCTCCTCCAGAAGGCTGATGGCAAGGAATTGCTTGTCCAGCATACTGCAGTGGGCCTTTACTCCCAGCCTTTGGACCTCCTCATGAAGGGGGTCCTCATGGGTCATGGAGTGGCATACGGTGACCGTCCTGAATGCAGCATTCTGGGCTCGTTGCTGGTTCCCCCACTGCGTATCGCAGATGGCTGGCGTCCAGGCCGAGGCTGCATAATCCGCAAGCGTCCTTCCTATTGTCTTGTAAACAGTGATTTTTTAGCTATTATCTTTTTGGCAACACTGGTTGAAACAGCTCACGCACGTTTCGTGTTTTGTTTCACTGTCAAACATCTTCAGTTTGGTCTATAATTTAACCATGAATCGTCTTACAAACGAACAACGCTTGCAAATTATTGAATTTTATTATCAAAATGCGTACTCTGTTTAGAAAGTTCAGCGCGCGCTTCTTCTATTTTATGGTCAGCTTAATCGACCCACTGAAGCGGCTATTCGGGCTATTGTGACTAAATTTCGAACCAAATTTACATTGTTGGACATTAAACCACCAACACGCTTACGTAGAGTGCGAACTGAAGAAAATATCGCAGCTGTATCGGCCAGTGTTAATGATGACCATCAATTATCGATTCGTAGCCGTTCGCAGCAATTGGGCCTCTGTTACTCAACAACGTGGAAAATTTTGCGAGAGGATTTAGGTGTGAAGCCTTTCAAAATACGCTGGTTAATTGAGCCGAAGTCACGTTTTGGAATGGGCTCTTGGAAAGTTGGCCGAAGATCCACTTTTTACCAAAAATTCTGTTCAGCGACGAAGCTCATTTTTGGCTCAATGGGTACGTAAATAAGCAGAATTGTCGATTTAGGAGTGAATATCAGCCAGAAGCATTGCAAGAGCTACCAATGCATCCAGAAAAAGTTACAGTTTGGAACTTCTTCAAAGATGATGCGTATCGTAACGTAACTGTGAATGGTGAGCGCTACCGTGAGATGATATCCAACTATTTTTTGCCCAAAATGTAAGAGCTAAACTTGCATGACATGTGGTTTCAACAAGACGGTGCCACACAGCACGCGCAACAATGGACTTATTGAGAGGCGAGTTCGGTGAACTTTTTATTTCATATTTATATGTTAAAGCTCATGTCTATACAGACAAGCCCGCTTCAATTGACGCATTGGAAGACAACATTGAAGCATTTGTTCGTGAGATACCGGCCGAAATGTTGGAAAGAGTATGCCAAAATTGGACTAAGCGGATGGACCATTTGAGGAGCAGTCACGGTCAACAGTTGCATGAAATAATCTTCAAATATTAAATTATATGGACCGTACTATCGATTCAAATAAAGATTTCATGCATTTCCTGTAGCTCTTAAAAATCACCCTTTAGGTGGTGAGCAGAGTTTCCTTCGGTTTGAGCTGTAAAGAATGCAGTAACTGTCGGGAGGTAGGAGATAAGGCTACCTTATGATGGTCCAGATCCGATCCAAGGATGGTGCAGTCATCTGCATAGCTCATCAGCTTGAGTTCAAGGGGAGGAGGTGGGATCTTGGAGATATAGAAATTTAAAAGGAGGGGCGATAAGACGCCTCCTTGTGGCACTCCTTGTTTTAACTTTCCATGTATGATTGCCGACATGATATATAGTTTGCCAGCCTGCGCATGAGGGTGTTAGGTAGCGCTGTGTTTTCCACGTCCTGAAGTTGCTTTGCATGGCTTACCGTATAAAATGCTATTGATAGGTCAAGTGCAACTAGCACTGTGCACTTGTGGGGACTGGGGAATTAAGTCCATCAGCTTTAGTGGAGGTGATCTGCCTTTGCGGAAGCCGTGCTGGTGCTCTGCTAATGGGAGGGCTTTTTTGAGTATTGGTAGGATGACTGCCTCGAGGATCTTCACTGCAGGTTCCAAAAGGGTGATTGGTCTGTAGTAAGTAGCCTAGCTCAGGTGGCTTACCAGGTTTTGGGATGACGAGGGAGGACAGACAGAGGCTACAGATGGTGGTGAGGTAACTTATTCACAGTGGTTCAAGTCTCTTTAACATCATGGTTGCGATTCCATTCGGGCCTATGCCTTTGGAGGCCTAGGTTCCAAAAGGGTGATTGGTCTGTAGGAAGTAACCTAGCTCAGGTGGCTTACCAGGTTTTGGGATGACGAGGGAGGACAGACAGAGGCTGCAGATGGTGGTGAGGTAACTTATTTACAGTGCTCCAAGTATCTTTAACATCACGGTTCCGATTCTATTCGGGCCTAGGCCTTTGGAGGACTTGGCATCCTTGATTGCGAGTTCAACTTCCTCAGTGGTGAAGTCCAGGCCTTCAGGGTCATGGCTTAGTTTGCGCAATTGACGAAGAACTGATCTGTGGGCTTTATCAGTATCATTTGGGTGTTCGACAAATTGCCATTTGAACCCTTTGGCACATTTCTTCACGTCACTCTTAGGCACTCCACGGATCGAAGTAGCTGTGCGATCTTGTCTCCTTGGGGCCTGCTGTCAAACTTTTAATAGTTTTCCATAGTTTGGCAGATCCTATATCACATTCTCCTAGGTGCTCCAACCAGCACTTTTTGCTGTGCTCATTGACCATCCTGGAGATATCGCGATTTGTCTCTTCAATGCGGGGACCTGCAGGATTTGCGGCTCCGTGAAAGTCTCAGCTCAGTCTTTTCCGTTGCTTCTGTTGGGAAGCAAGGGCGAATCTTGGGTATTCTTCCAGCAGGTATGTGTCTCTTACCTGCATCTGTGAAGATATTGCGGAGAGTTCACTCACCTGCGCTAACATTCGTTGGCGGTGTACTAAGTGAAGGCGGGCAAAACTGCTTTCGAGAAATTGACATAAGTTTTCTCTTCCAATGACATGAATTCGGATTGTGCATTCATGCTGATGGTGATTTGCAGATGGTCTGAGTTGAGGGCAATATCAGTTTGCCATTCCGTGGTGGCCAGAAGGTTGTCTTTTACAAGAGTGATATCTGGCGAGCTGCAGCATTTTGCTGTGGCACCACCGTATTTGGGGCCCCGGACTCGAAAAATATAGATAGAAAAAAGCGATATGGGGGTAGAAAAGATGGGTGGGTGTACCAACCCAATTCCACGATTCCTTGGGGTGACAATACTTGGCCGAGTTGTTGTTGGCGCCAGTAAAAACTCAGGATAAATCCAGACCAGCCTGGTGGGAGAGAGCTTAAGTACACCGGGGTGCATTGTGGAGCGAGTTTTAAGGCGCCTGGTCGCTTAAAAATCTTGAACTTTACATAAGTGGTATTCCTGAAAGTGATTTAGATTTGATTTAGATTTCGTTTAAGCAAATCAAAATGAGTTGAGGAAACGACCCTGTTTAGGCACCGATTCGATGTAGATTTCGTAAACAGCTGTCGGTGTGGCCGTGAAGCTGGTTGACCATTGGCGCGAAAGCAAAACATGCTTAAAAATTGTGAAAACTATTCTTATAAGCTTCTTTAATAACACAGAGTTGCAAAAAAAAACTTGGTTTCTTCCTAACACACCGAAAATGTGAAATTATTTCCCAAAAAGCGCTTATTGCTTTTTCACCTATTTAAATTAAAATAACTCGCGCATGGACAGTCCGATTGTTTATAACCTTGGAACTTTCGATAGCGACGTGACGAATCTAAAGTATGATAGTCAATGGTTTGACTGACTTAGCTTGATGGTTAAGAAATTCAGGTTACTGATCTAGCATTTTCTTCCCTTTTTTTCATTTCTATTTTGGCCCCCACTGGTTTCACTATTATATTCTATGAGATTTTATTCTTGTTTTATTGTATTTAATTTGATTCTCCGTTGAACAAATGTTGTCCCAATGAATTTGGTTACCGTTTGTCGAAGTCACTCCCGTTTTTCTGAGTACACATCGACAATCCAGTATCTCTAGAGTGTGCTTACAAATAAGTATGTGTTTTAACATGAATGCCCCTAAAAGTAAAATATGATTTGTTAGGCGGCAAATTTAAATAATTCTTATTAAATACCTAAAAAGTAAGTTTATGTTTCTCTGAATAATGTTACCCAAGAAAAATTAGTGTAACGATTCCAATAGCATCAAGCAATTGTAACTATTTGTATAACCTGTACCAAAGGTATTAAATGGGTAGGAAATGGTCCCAAAACCGCGAAATTTGCAAAATTTTACCGTTTATCCGATTGCGATGATACTTTGGGTGTTAAAAAAAAATTGCATTTGAGACCAGGTACCTGATTGGGATTCAAGTGTACTTTTCACACGCAAATATAATAACTAATCAACCCTCAAAGAACGATAACATCTCAAGTAATAAAAAACCATGCAACATGTGTATATTGTAAGTGTTGCACTGATCAGTCCAAGTGTTGCTAGCCTAAAAAGGTATAAAAATTAACCACAATCAAAATAAAGAATCATTCAATTACCAGATCTCCTCCTTGTGCTGAGGTGAAACACTCACAAAATACAATTGTGTTTTATTCATTGGTACTTCGAGCCGGATATGGTAAACGGGCTAAATTAAAATGCATTTGCTCAGGTTAAAAAAAAGGTGTTACGGACGAATATTGTCAACCTAATGGGCCGATGCGGGATATCGATATATCGGTAGATCGGCGTTGCGATGGCTTGGTGAAGCAAAGTCGAGGGGAAATAGGGGTAATAGAAGTCCCTGGAGACTAGCAATTTCCCGACTTTTTAATAATGCTTTCCTAATGATCTGAGTTCGAAGCCCAGGAAGAAATATCTGGAAAGAAAAATCAGTCGCTTTCAAAGGCATCAAATGTCAAGCTGCAAAATTTTCAACAAAATTTTAAATTTAAAATTTGCTTTACTTTAAAGTCATAAAATTACTCAGCCGCTAATTTACAAGAAGAACAATTTTGGAATCAAATTTACATAGATTTCCGGGCTCGGTTAACAAGTTTGAAAATGTGATTTTGTGTTAAATTTAACAGAAGTTTTTGTGCAGATGCCTCCAGGTGGCCCCAGGTTTTTATACCCATTTAATTTTTTTATACATATATAAAAAGAGAAACTGGAAGGGGTGCAAAGGTTGCCTGGTCTAGCAGCCAATTTTGAGGCAGGCTACATTCAAAGCATTTTTTAAACTAAACTAAATTAAAAATATTTAAACTCAAAATTAAAATATGCGCCGTGCTGAAAATAATCATTAGTCTTAAGTATTTATTTCCGTATTTATTTATTTGTCTATGCACTAATTATTTATATTTATTATTTACCTGTTTTCTTCCCTGTAGTACCCAGGATAGGAAAAGATAGAAAAATTTGTTTAGTTTTTAGAAAAATGCCAAAATATATATATCCATACCTGTTAAATAATGATTATTAATTGGAGTCATTATTAATTAGATTATTTTTGTTTAAAAGTTGAATTAATGATTAAATTGCGATTATTTTCGGTTTGTAACGGACACGCGGAATGTCGAGAGCACGCTCTGTCTAAACGTTTGGCCGGCTAGGCTCAGGGAAAGTGGGGGGTCTTTGGTGCCCTCCCAATCATGCGCTACAGATTAAAAGAGACAGAGCTTTAAGGAATGGCTAAACCATAGAATACAGAACCTGGAAATGTTACAATTTAGGGGAGAACTAAGATGTTGTTGTCCTCCTCTATACCCACCCTACCATGCAGAACCTTGCGAGTAAACTTGCTATGGAATCCCTTTAAATGAACATTTATTTCATTTTCGTTATATTAATCCTCTAAAATCCAAATTCGGTATAGAAATACAGAAGTGATATTCAAACAATATCATATTAGTACAGGAATGAAATCGCAGAAGGCTTTTGATCAAACTTTGAGTGTGCATTCTGAACTCCCCAACAGCAGACCTAATGGGCCATGGTTCAAAACTGGTTTCGCGGGTTTATCAATTGCTTTTACTTAGGGTCGGCTATGCCGTACTTACTGCAGCGTCCAACGGTGTCAGCAGGCCTGATGATCGTGGAAGCTCTTTGGGGAAAAGGAGGCAAAAGCAAAAACTCCCACAAGCAGTATGTTTGACCTAGGAAAATACAAGTTTAAGAGAAAATTACTCTACTAGCAGGGATATCAAAATGCGCAAAATTCAACAAACTGGTTCCGATACTACGGTAAAGTGATCCTTCGCTTAATCCTGTGGTAAAGTCCGGTTACGAAACGTGCACACGTGGCCACGCCCTGGCTTGGGGTGCCTCGTGTATACGGCGACAGCTGTTCGTTGATGGTGAGCACTATTTGGGCAGCTCAGTTACCAAATGTAGAAGAAGCAGCGAAAGATTTAATGCTGCTGGGTTAGGGAAGCAGCGCACAGGGGACAGGAGTTGAGGCCAAGGCTAGGTTAGCGCCCCTGGCAGCAGCCACAGCGTCACGCCCACGTGCAGGCGGTGCTAATAAAAATATCCAATGATCCAGCTACGTACGAGTCCAAACGCAGAGAATCCAATTAGTAGGTACCACTGGCAGAATCCCAGGAACAAGCCCTGAACTGAAATGCTCTCTGGCTGGCACAGGCGACAACAGCGCGTCGGTTGGTTATGGACGAATGGGACAAATTGCCTAGATGCTCTCTGCGCTGCCGGACTAAGTGCCGGAGCACACACTAGTGCAATTTCTTCAATGCAAAACTAAATAAGACACGTTTTTATCACAACTAGGTCACACGAACACAATTTTCTAGTTTACCATACCTGAAGTTGAAGTTACGCCGGGTGACAATTTTAATTGTTGCTTCTGGCAAGGTAAATAGTTGGCCAACCATATATGTATTGGCGCAAAACGATCGTGAACATGTCCTGGATAGCGGATGGCCAACACTTATGGCTTGAATCACGTTGGGAGATGATTATTTTCGATCAGAAAAATATTGAGCGTCAGTTCGAGTTTTCGGTATCAGCAAAAGTGAAGGCGGAAGACAAGATGACAGCTTACATAGCATGGCTGCGTGACAAGGGCTGCCTACTTATTTGTGGACGCATGATAGCGAATGATAGCGCTTGTACGTGAGATAGCCCCTAATCTGAATTTATCAAATATCGATTATTTTCAAACTGATTCATCGAACATTCAAATTCAAACATTACCGAACCCTCACAGGTTTCACACAATTATTTAATGATTACGATTACAAATAATCAAAAAGATTGGAAAATTACCATAAATTTTTTAAAATAATTGAAAATAATGGAAAATAATTTTAAATAATCGTTTCCATTATTTTCCAGGAGGATTTTTTATTTATATATTCGATAATTGGATTGAGGATTTAATTTATATATCATATGCGGCTTGGACATAGAAAAAGGGTACTTAACTTTTTCTTCGGGAAAATCCACCAATGCTTGTGGTTGTTAAAAAAATATCCGAAGGACGAATCAAGCCTACAATAAATAAACAAAACGTAAACAAAAAACACGAGCATCACTATTTTTTGGAGATGGGCCGATGCGGGATATCGGTATATCGGTAGATCGGCGTTGCGATGGCTTGGGGAAGCGAAGTCGAGGGGAAATTGAGGGGAAATATAGGGGGAAGAGGGGTAATAGAAGTCCCTGGAGACAAGAAATTTCCCGACTTTTTGATTTTGCTTTATCCATGATCTGAGTTCGAAGCCCAGGAGAAAGAAATGTCTGGGAAGCCAAATCAGTAGCGCTCAAGGGCATCAAATGTCAAACTGCAAAATTTGCAGCAAAATTTAAATTTAATTGTACAAAAAAAAAAAGCCAAAATAAATTCAGCGGCTAATTGTGTTAAGGAAAATTTTTGAAATCAAGTTGAAATCGATTTCCCGGCTCGGTGAGCAAGTGTAAAAATAGGATTTTGAGTGAAGTTTAACAAAGTTTTTGTGCAGATGCAGCCGGAGTAAATCCAAGCGAGCAGGACCAGACAGACAGCCGGAACGACAGGTCACCGGAGGAAGGATTGGCCACCGCCTCCAGGTGGCCCCAGGTTTTTATACCCTTTTGATTTTTTTTATTGGAAAAGTAAAAAGAGGAATTGGAAGGGGTACTAAGGCTGCTTGGTTTAGTAGCCAATTTTTGAGCCAGACTGCACCCAACATTTTCCTGCCTCCAGAGAGAGGCGACAGACAGTATAAGCTGAAAATTAACAACAACAATACAACAACAATTTAAATTAAATTACCCGCACATACTCACATATATATATATTATTTATTAATTAATCAGAAGCGATGCCCCAACTTTTTGAACTAAATTAAATTAAAAATCAGTTAAAATCAAATATTAAAAATATGCGCCGTGCTGAGAGCATTCAATAGTTTTAAGTATTTATTTCCATATTTATTTATTTATTATTATTTATTTATTTATTTATATTTATTATTTACGTGTATTCGTCCCTGTGGTGCCCAGGTTAGGAAAGATAAAAATATGTGTTTAGTGTATAAAAAAATGTCGAAATATATATATGTCTGAAAGCGTGATAAGAAAATGATTGGTTAAAAATTTAAATTATGGGGTGAGGCAGATATGGAATAAGACGGAAGTGAGAAGGTTAGGGAGTTGGCCAGAGACTAGTGAGCAGCCAACTTATGGTAGGGAGGGCAGCTCAGAGGGCAGGGAAAACATCATCTTGCCCAAGTAAGCGGAAACGGAGCTGGAGTGACCGTCAGAAAATCCAATAAAAATAAAATATTTTTGTTATCCGATTAGTCCATGTATCGGGGTCTTGCTCACCCCTGAGCCAGCCGTTAGCTAGCCGGCAACCGATATGTGGACTCAAATGAAAAAGTCGGTTCATAACAAGTGGCGCCCAATTTGGAAAATATGCGGAAAAATCTGATAAGCCCAGAATAGTTAAATATAAACATTTTTTTAGTTACCGGTAGGTGAAACCAATAAGCCCCAAGCAATCCGAGTCAGCTATGTTGTCTGGTCCGTGAGCAGGATTCACAAATCCTCCATCGATGCCACAGTATTAGCTGAGGACGAGCGCCAGGAAAAAGTGACCCGTTTAGAAATCCTGTTAGACTTAGAATTAACACGAGCTGGTCCCAGAGCGGGGTGTCTAACAAATCCGCTTCTGCGTTGCCGTGAGTGGATAATTCTAAGGAAATAAAAGGATGAATCAATGTATTAAGAAAATATAGAAATAAAAAAATATTTACGTGAAAACTTTAAAAAAAAAAAGAATGCTTGTTGCGCACAGGCTGTGGTCCTGTGACAAAATCCATGGTTGATAGCACACGTTGCCCAGTCGCAGCAGCAATTATTCTTGTTTTTGTTTTAGCCATAGCCCAAACTGTGAAAGGCGAAGGTAACGTTTCTGCAAAAGGATGATAGGAATTGAAAAAGATTCAATGAAGTTAGGATAGTTAAAAGTAGTATTACTTATTGTACCCGTCTTATGTTAATGTTTGTCTCACCCCAAACTGTCATGTATGTGAAAATTGAAAGCGAAAGAAAACAAAATAAAGAAATAAATCCAAAAATATTGAAGAATTTAGTAGAAAGGCCAAATAAATGGTAAAAATAAAAAGAACAAAACAAGAAAAGATAGAAAGGATAGCACAAAAATTTAAGTCATTGAGAAGTGTGGTAACACAAAGAGAGGGAATGAACATAAGTCTGGGGACCAAGAAATCAGCGGAAAGAAAAATTAAACGAGGAGAAGAATTTTTGAAAAATAGGGAAGGAGATATTTTTGGCCCAATGACCCGATCGAAATCCTCCAAGTCATCAGCAAATACCGAACCGAACGTACGAGACCTTTCACTGATGGATACCTCGCAGCTAGGAGCAATGGGAGGCAGCAGCAACGTTGCAGCAAGCACGGGAGCGGTGCCAAAACAGCGACGCTCATCGACACTGGAAGGAGGAGAAGAATCGGCCAATCATCGTGGAAACAATCTGCCTAGCGAAATAAAATCAGCTATAAATGTAGCGTTGCTACAAGCCCAGGAGACTTACCGCAGTTCACAGGCGAGCCAGCTGACCGATTTCCAAGCAGGTATCCGAAAAGAGATGCTTGAATTTATGTTGGAAATTCAGAGAACCGTACAGGAAGCACGAGTTCCTGCTCCACCACAGCCTTGTCCTCCAAATCTTTCGATGCCGCCTCCAGCAATTTTCCCACCACCAGCAACAACACAACCTCACCAACTAAATCTGCCACCGCCAGTTGTGCATACAGCAGCAGCAGGATTGGGTCGAATGGAATTTCCTCCGCCTCCAATTGGAGGATCTGCAGCAGCTCCACAAAGGCAATGGCTGGACAATCGGGAATTGGATGCCGAGACGATAGAACGAGCAGAGCGTCTGATCAGGAGGCATGGGAACATGCGTACGACTGGTCTAGATTCAGGCGATCCAGGTCAAGGGAGAGATAGAGGGCCAGAAAATCGAACTGATCCAAATCAGATACGGAGATGGGGGATCTGTTTTGATGGAAGCCTGAAAGGAATGCCAGTTAACGAATTTATATTCCGAATAGAGCACTTACAGAGAGCGTATCAAGTTTCCTGGACGGACGTGGTAAGAGAATTCCACATTTTGGTAGAAGGTCGAGCCCGTGATTGGTTTTGGACTCATGTCAGGACAGCGACGATCCTTGACTGGCCACATTTAAGATTCTGCCTGCAACAACAATTTCAGAGTCGCAGGTCCAGTTTCGAGCAGGAACAAGAGCTGCGAGAGCGCAAACAACGTCCGGGTGAGAGTGTGGACGAATATATTCAGGAGATGTTGGCGCTTCGTTCTCGTTTGACCACACACTTATCTGATCACGACCTAATAAAAACAATAAAGGTCAATATTAAGGACAGCATTTCGCGAGTTATTTATCCCATGACAATAACAAACCTGGATAAGTTGAGGGATGAATGCCATGATGCGGAGAAATGGTTATCGAGTCGGTGGAATAGAACTCTAGCGGCACCACAACAGATGAAGCCAATCCGTCACCAAGTCCAAGAGGTGTACGTTCCGGATCCTGAGGAAGCTGCTGACGAGGAACAGGAGCGGTCAGTTGAGGCACTCTATCGATCGCGGGAAGGTGGCAGCGGTCTGACGTGTTGGAATTGCTTGCAGCCGGGACACACGTTTTGGGATTGTGAAGCTAGAGAAAGGAATGTATTTTGCTACAAATGCGGCCTTGCTGGGGTAGTTCTACCCAAATGTCCCAAGTGTCAGGGAAACCGAAAAGGGAGCATGACTCAAGCGGAGGAGTCGCGCTCCAGAATGCCGTCGCCAGGCCATTGAAAATCTCCGAAAATTCGATATTAGCTGTAAGAAAATCTAATAATATAAATACCAATAATATAATTCAAATTATGAAGTCCGAGAATATTATTAACAAACCTGTCAAATGGTCTACACGAAACCCATTAGAAGTACGTAGAGCGCAATATGAAGAAGCCCGTGCGCGTATATTTAACCCTACACCAGCTGCAATAGACATCTCACCTGGAGTTCAAAGAGCCCGCAAGCGTTTCCAGAAGCGGCAAAAGGAACGACGAGCTATTTGCGATGCTATTCGGTCTGCGAACCAAGGAGATGATAGGGCATTTGCCACGGTGATGTTGGGAGGTCACGAATTGACAGGGCTTTTAGACACTGGAGCATCAGTCAGCCTACTGGGAGATGGTGGCCTGCAATTAGTACAAGATTTAGGGTTGAGCGTACAAAGTATCAAGTCCACAGTTCAATCCGCAGGAGGAACACAACACCGCATTCTAGGGCGAGTGCAGGCCATGGTGACGTATGCAAACAAGACACACCAATTAACCCTGTATTTGTGTCCGTCACTGAAGCAAAAGCTTTACCTGGGAGTAGACTTTTGGCGGAGATTTGAGCTGGCTCCGGAAATATTAGGCGTAGAGGAACTTGGGTACGTGGACTCCGATTTTGTGACCAAAAGTGAACCAATCGTGGCGCACGAACTGAGTACGGAACAACAGCGACAATTAGAAACAGCCATAGCAGGATTCCGAGCATATGAGCACCAAGGATTAGGCCACACGACGATGGAGAAGCATACCATTCAGCTAGTAGAGGATGCAGTTCCAATTAAGGAACGATTTTATCCGGTGTCTCCAGCGGTGCAGCAGCTGCTTTTTGCTGAAGTGGACGAAATGCTCAGACTAGGTGTAATCGAGCCCAGTGAGAGCCCATGGAGTAATCGCACGACGCTGGTCCGGAAACCTGGAAAGAATAGGCTATGCTTAGACGCTCGAAAATTAAACAAGATGACTATAAAAGATGCGTACCCGTTACAAAATATAGAGTCCATCCTGAGCAGAGTAGACGATACCATTTTTATTAGCAGCGTTGACCTCAAGCATGCGTTTTGGCAGGTGGAACTAGAACCAAAAAGCCGGGAATATACAGCGTTCACTATTCCTGGAAGGCCATTATACCAATTTAAGATGATGCCGTTTGGTCTATGTAACGCTGCCCAAAGATTATGCAGGTTAATGGACAGAGTAATCCCGCAACATCTCCGGAATCGAGTGTTTGTTTACCTGGATGATCTCCTGATAATCTCACGGACATTCGAGGAGCACTGCAAGCTTTTGACAGAGGTCAGTGAGTGTCTGAAGAAAGCAAATCTGACGATTGGCCTAGAAAAATCGAAGTTTTGTTTTAAATATTTGCGTTATTTGGGATATATTATTGGAGACGGAGCCTTACGTACAGACCCTGCCAAAGTAGAAGCGATCTTGCAAATAAATTTACCAAAATCAACCCGGCAATTGCGCAGTTTTTTGGGGACAGCAGGGTGGTATCGGAGATTTGTCAGGAACTTTTCTGGTCTGACTGCACCCTTGACTGACTGTTTGAAGTCGAAAAAGAAATTTGAACTGCCAGAGGCTGCACAAACGGCATTTGAGGACCTCAAGAGAGCACTCACGTGTGCACCTGTACTAGCCCATCCTGATTTCCGAAAACATTTTTACATCCAGTGTGATGCCAGCCATATTGGGATTGGGGCCGTCCTATTTCAGCATGACGATGAGGGCAATGAGAAGCCAATTGCTTTCTTTTCGGCTAAACTGCGCGGAGCACAATTAAACTACAGTGTAACCGAAAAGGAATGCCTTGCTGCGATTAAAGCCATTGAACGATTCCGACCATATGTTGAGCTCATGCCGTTTACGGTCATTACTGACCATGCGAGCTTGCAATGGTTGAGGACGCTAAAAGATTTGAATGGCAGGCTGGCAAGATGGTCACTAGCCATTCAATCATACGATTTTAACGTGGAGCATCGCAAAGGCAAGGACAATGTGGTGGCCGATATGCTGTCTCGACCCTTCGAGGTAGAGGAAATGAAGCTACTGGATTTTGAGACCACAGAATTTGACAGCGAGGAATACCAGGAGCGGGTTAAATTAGTGGAGGATCAAAAAGATCAATTTCCAGATCTCATGGTTGAAGATGGCCTGTTGTTTAAGCGGATGCAGTTTGCCCGTGAGGATACAGAAGAGTTTCTGTGGAAGCTGTGGATACCGGAGGCGATAACCAGTACCCTCATACAGCAGGCGCATGAAGGCGAAAAAAGGATGCATGGCGGTATAGCGAAAACTTTGGCACGGCTGAAACAGTTTTACTACTGGCCAAGGATGACGGTGCAGGTGCGTGAATACGTATTGGGTTGCACAACGTGTAAGGAGACGAAGCATAGTACCCAAGTAACCAGACCTCGAATGGGAAGCGAAGTTTGCACGGATAGGCCAATGCAGAAATTGTATCTGGATTTCCTCGGAAAGTATCCTAGATCGCGCCAGGGAAATGCCTACATTTTTATCGCGCTAGATCATCTGACCAAGATGGTATGGCTCAGAGCATTACCAAAGGCGCTGGCGGTAGCTGTGGTAAAAATATTGAAGGAGGATATATTTGCGCAATTTGGAGTACCAGAGGTGATACATACCGATAATGGGAAACAATTCGTCTCGCAAGAGTTTGGAGCACTGATGCAACACCTCGGGATCACTCACATCAAAACCGCAAACTATGCACCACAAGCAAACGCGTCAGAGCGAGTGAATCAGTCGGTGCTGGCGGCGATCCGTACTCATGTCAGCGAGGACCAATCGACGTGGGACGAGAAATTATCCGAAATCCAGGCCGCACTATGTAGCGCTGTTCACGCAGGAACCGGTGTGTCACCCTATTTTGCCATGTTCGGACAACATATGTTTCTCCACGGCAGTGATTATCACCTGGCTCGCAGATTGGGGGCACTGAATGACGCTGCCATAGCGCCGCTGACACATACGGAGAAGAAGGAGATATATAGGGCGCGAATCCAGGAGACACTACATCAAGCCTATGAAAAAGCGGAGAAGCGATACAACTTAAAATCACGCTCGATCAAATACTCACCTGGACAAGAAGTATACAAGAGAAACTTCGTACTCAGCGACTTCCGCAAAAACGTCAACGCCAAGTTCTGCCGAAAGTACGTCAAGTGTCGCATCGTGAAAGCTGTGGGGAACAGCCTGTATCAATTGGAGACGCTGCAAGGTGCTCCATTAGGAATCTTCCACGCCAAGGATCTGAAGCAGTGACGGAGTCCTATTTATTGCCCGGCTAACATGGATGAACGAAGAAGAAGGATCTCAGGGTGTGGGCGGAAGCCTTCGTTGGCGCCTTTAAAGCAGACAGCGCAGTCCGATTTCCACTCCTGTTAATCCGGCGAGGCCGTCCAAACCATAGTGTGCTGTTACGGACGAATTTTAGCAGCCTACAATAAATAAACAAAACGTAAACAAAAAACACGAGCATCACTATTTTTTGGAGATGGGCCGATGCGGGATATCGGTATATCGGTAGATCGGCGTTGCGATGGCTTGGGGAAGCGAAGTCGAGGGGAAATTGAGGGGAAATATAGGGGGAAGAGGGGTAATAGAAGTCCCTGGAGACAAGAAATTTCCCGACTTTTTGATTTTGCTTTATCCATGATCTGAGTTCGAAGCCCAGGAGAAAGAAATGTCTGGGAAGCCAAATCAGTAGCGCTCAAGGGCATCAAATGTCAAACTGCAAAATTTGCAGCAAAATTTAAATTTATAAATGTACAAAAAACAAAAGCCCAAAATAAATTCAGCGGCTTAATTTTGTTAAAGGAAAATTTTGAAATCAAGTTTGAAATCGATTTCCCGGCTCGGTGAGCAAGTGTAAAAATAGGATTTTGAGTGAAATTTAACAAAGTTTTTGTGCAGATGCAGCCGGCGTAAATCCAAGCGAGCAGGACCAGACAGACAGCCGGAACGACAGGTCACCGGAGGAAGGATTGGCCACCGCCTCCAGGTGGCCCCAGGTTTTTATACCCTTTTGATTTTTTTTGCAAAAGTAAAAAAGGAGGAACTAGAAGGGGTACAAGGTTGCTTGGTTTAGTAGCCAATTTTTGAGCCCGACTGCACCCAAAATTTTCCTGCCTCCAGAGAGAGGCGACAGACAGTAAAAGCTGAAAATTAACAACAACAATACCACAACAATTTAAATTAAATTACCCGCACATACTCACATATATATATATTATTTATTAATTAATCAGAAGCGATGCCCCAACATTTTGAACTAAAGTAAATTAAAAATCAGTTAAAATCAAATATTAAAAATATGCGCCGTGCTGAGAGCATTCAATAGTTTTAAGTATTTATTTCCATATTTATTTATTTATTATTATTTATTTATTTATTTATATTTATTATTTACGTGTATTCGTCCCTGTGGTGCCCAGGTTAGGGAAGATAAAAATATGTGTTTAGTGTATAAAAAAATGTCGAAATATATATATGTCTGAAAGCGAGATAAGAAAATGATTGGTTAAAAATTTAAATTATGGGGTGAGGCAGATATGGAATAAGACGGAAGTGAGAAGGTTAGGGAGTTGGCCAGAGACTAGTGAGCAGCCAACTTATGGTAGGGAGGGCAGCTCAGAGGGCAGGGAAAACATCATCTTGCCCAAGTAAGCGGAAACGGAGCTGAAGTGACCGTCAGAAAATCCAATAAAAATAAAATATTTTTGTTATCCGATTAGTCCATGTATCGGGGTCTTGCTCACCCCTGAGCCAGCCGTTAGCTAGCCGGCAACCGATATGTGGACTCAAATGAAAAAGTCGGTTCATAACAAACTAAAACTAAAA